>JAIPRK010001343.1:0-73580 GCA_025469195.1 Chaitophorus viminalis | reverse complement strand
TAACGATTCTGAACGGAGTTAATATGTTTGTCTAAAATGTGTATATAATAATATAGTATTTTATATTTAAATTGAATTATAATGCAATTTCATAAAAATTTAAATTTAAAACAGTCATAAAACTTTTCCTCATAAGTCTGGTAGAATTTTTTTTTATGTATTTTTGAAGGTAAGCTTATGGAAAACCTAGTGTTTAAATTTTGAATCTTAAGTATAAACAGAAAAAATTTTATGAAGTTTCAACTACAAAATAACTTGCAAATTATCGCGTTTTTAACATATTTTATACAAATTTGAGCTTTATAGGCTTATAAACAAAATTTGAGTGAAACGATCTCCGATATTTTCTAGTGAGGATAAGTTAAGCTTATTATAAATCTTGTATTAAATTTTCAAGAGTTTTCGGCCAGCCAATTAAATTGTATAGATATTTAAAAAAAAAAAACTTACAAAAATCGAAAATTTAAATTGTTTATAAATAAGTCAAAATATGTCAAAATATTTTGAAAACTTAACCATGTATAGAGAACACCAATATAAAGATTTGGTGAAAATTTCAAGTTGTTGCGGTTTTTCGTTTTTGAGTTAGAGTATTTTAAAAAAAATGTAGTTTGTAAAAACGTGATTTTGCGTAAAATTTCCCGTTTTTTCGTAATTTTTTTAACGTTTTTTTCGATTTTTGCAAAACGTTTTAAAAAAGTTGGATTTTTGACTTGTCCAAGTACCATTTACATTCACTTTCCTTTCAGAAAAGTTGCTGTATAAGCAAATCAAAGCATTTTTACTGCAAAAAAAGTTGTCGTCAGACACAAAAAAAAAAAAAAAACACACATCATTATAAAATCAATAGATTCCATCACTCCGTTCAGAATCTAAAAACTTTCCTACTAAGAATTTGGTTCTGCTATTACATCAACAACCTATTTAGAAGTATAAACTGATCCTGGTTTCACTTAGAATCGTTTTTGCGAGAGCAATGGTAGTATAGTACATTGGTACATCATGGGTTCAAGTTTAAAAGACCATTATAGCTATAATATTATTCACTCATCACCGAGCACGACCGTTCCGAGTCTCATCCATTTTTTTGATGTAGTTTATATTATAATATACAATATTTAAATCGTCATCAATAATGGCAATAACTATACTCTATTGTCTACCGTGATATTTATTCATCCATCCCCTCATCGGATCTCCGAATACGTTTAACCGACTCGATGCATATAGCGCGTCACAACCAATTATCGGCACGCGCAGCTGGAGAGGAGGACGTAGTGGCACCGAAACTATTATGAAGTTGTAGTAGAGTAAAACACCAAAACAACAGTCTTAGTAATTTTTTAGTATATTTAATCCGGATCCACAATAGTTGTTCCGAAAAACTCGTATGGTAAGATTGACAAAAATGTGGCAAACTGCAAGGGTGCAGAACTGCATCCGACGAAATCCCGTCGGGCAACCGCTTTGTACACATTCGGCACTACTGCAAGAAGAGAAAACCGCACTTTTTTGTGGCAATAGCGCGTACAATATATAGTACTTGCCTATACCTAAGGGTAATAGAGCGAAGGCTTATTACCTTCGAAAACAAGATATAGCGTATGATATGTGGACCTAAATTAGATGCAAACATTGGTATGTGAAGGAGAAAGTTTAACAAAGAACTAATTGAAGAAACGGAAATGACTCCAATTAATTAATATTAGGTACATAAGAGGCCAGAGAATCCAGTGGTTTGGGCATATTATGCGTGGAAGTAATGATAAGATAATCAAAACAGTTACTGTCTTGGAAACCAGGGCTGACCAGTGATCCAGTACTTAAGATGTAATAACTGGGGGTAGTGACCTCGGACGAGCGTCCTGAGAAAGGTCTACCTCGAAGGTCCATCGACTTGCGAAAGCGGTACGACGACGCTTAAAGTCCAGCATCCTGCCGATGATGTTTCGACCTAACGGAGGAGAGGATCGTACCACGGGCGGCGGGGGCCCTACCTGGAGTTGCACCACGGACTAACGCCCGTCCAGGTACCCGCCGTAGGGTTTCGGCTTCGTGGTGGCTGGTTGTGCAAGCGACTACGTGGTTAAAGCACAAACGCTAGTCCAGGCGAACGTCTCTGGTGACGGTTGTCCGTCACGCGGCAGCGACTGCGGGGTCTCTGTGGACGTGACGTGGTTCTGGCGGTGGCGAATCTCCCGGAGGCCTAGCTCCCCTATCGGCGGGGTTAAACGCTGAAGGTTGACGGTAACCAAAAACCGATCAGAGGTAGGATAGACCTTGGCCCGACCAAGGCGACCGGCAGGACGCATGAAAACCCGCGGTCATGCTGGTGGTCCTTAGACGACCCGTGGCCCGGTCGCCGCTTCGGCGGTTGTCGGGTCACGAACCTTCGTACCTCGTGAATGGCCCACAGGGCTAATATACGGTGTACGGTTGTATAGGTGAACGCTTGCGCGAGCCACAAAACCCTGCAGAGTAGGTACTCACTGTATTGGAAACCAACGGATAAGTGACTACAGGGACGCACGAGGAAAAGATGGATGGATGTGGACATGTGGTCGAGAAAGATCTAAAAAGGATAGGAGTAAATTATTGGAGAAATATAATCCATGATCGAGAGAAGTGGCGTGAAGTTGTGATGGCGGCAAAAACGCTTGTAGAGTAGTTATAAAGTCAAAAAAAAGAAGAAGACTTGTCTATATCTAAAATCGAGTTCCCACGACTGGCATACTTGAAAAGTATATTAATAACCGTATATACTCGACCAGTATAAGCGAATAATGTACGAATATTGTGTTCCAACGACTGGTGAATACAGTACGCCAATACTTTTGTACAAGTGTCGAGTGACCCACTCCTGCGGCTTTCATTGACCAAAGTAAACGAGTTGTGGGATTACTAGTACAAGCATACTCGCTGTTCCTTTGACTATTGTGTCACATTTACCGATAATGTTCGGGAAACTCGCAAGTGAAGAATAATCATACAAGTATACCGATCCAACGTCATGGCCAGTCTCCTCAAGTGATGAATATTTGGCAAGTACACCAGTTGATGTATTGAAACGGATTCGCGCGATACGCAAGGAATTATGTTCTGCAACAGGTCCTTTAACTGCAATACTCGAAGAACAAGCGGATACACAGTATAATATGTCTGCCGTACATAATTAAAGATGTATATGTGTGTATGTGATATGTATATGAAATCAACGGCCATCGCCGTCGTACTCAATTAGCAATATTGCAGAACAATAATTACAGAACCGCAACGACGAATGCAGTTTTCGAGTTGTCTCCGAGAAATGTTTGCTGCAGTGAATGTATACGTATACATTACATGTATAGTATAATATATGTATATAATAATACTTATTATCAGTGATGTTCCCATCAATTTTGTCGAGAGTATACTATACGCCGCCGACAGTCACCCATATGGCAATTTTTATGATAAATACGGTGATGGTAGAGGGTTTAAATATAGATATGTAAATAGATATTAACAAAAAAATGTTAATAGTAATGAGCTGATCGTCTGAAGTAAAAAATTAATATCCATTACAAAATGTATTTAAACAATAATTGTTAAATCAATTGTAATAATACATTTGATATTCTTCATGAATTGCTTGAAAGTATGCACAGTATACCGGTGAATTTTCAAAATAAAGTTGAGAACATAGTGCATACGGAGTAAATGTAGTACCGCATGGGAACATGATGTTACATAATGTAACAATGTATGTTCCAAACACCACTGTTTATTACAGGGTGGTCCAACCATTTGTAGTTGGCGGGCCGATTTACATTTTCATAAAAACACCGAGGGCCACCAGAAGAAAAAAATTATATTATTACCTATTTATATTTTTATTTTATATAATACACAAATTATTAATTATTATTAAAAAAATTACAATAATACATTACAAAATTATAATTAAACAAGAAAATACTAAAAAAATAAATTAGGCTAGGAAAGTCTTATTACAATAAAAAAAAAACTATTAATGTAATGATTGGCATTGTTTTTTAGTAGCCAATTTATCAATTTCAATTGAACACTCTGTGGTGGCTAATCTGATGCACGATTCTAAAGACGAATCGTTAATACGGTTTCTTGATTTCGATTTAATTAATTTCATTGTAGAAAATGCCGATTCACAAATATACGTACTGCCAAATAATGACAAAATTTCAAGAGAAAAATTCCGTAATATTGCGAATTTTTGACAGTTTGGGAACTGTTTTAACAGTTTAGAGAAATATTTAATGCTCGTAATTGTGCGATTGTGAATAGTATTCACGCCATTCATCGCGTTTTATCGTGATATGACCGACTCCCGGGATTTCCCACCGTATAAAAATTCGTAAATAATAATTCGTATAAATTTTATACCTTATTATTGCGATTTTTTTTATAATATTATTGTGATTTAAAATTATTGGAGGGGCCAAAAAAAAAAGCTTCGCGGGCCACGGGTTGGACCACCCTGGTTTATTATATGACAGGGAGGGCGGTCCGCGTATCAATTTTAGTAGGCTCGTACTACATTCCAAGTTTATAAAAAATTTAAAATTTAAGATTTTTCTGTATTTTATTATATTTATAAAATATCGATATAATGTTGATCGTAAAATATAAATATATAAATTCACACTTTTCATAAAATATTAGCCCTCTAAAATAGTAGCACATGTTGAAATGCCCACCCCTGACATCAATACGTGCATATATATAGTATATACGTATATATTATTATTATTATAAGGTTGGTTGTACCTATACATAGGTGCCCTCAGGAAATTTATCAGGAAGAGGCAAAATAGAAACTAACACTAAAAAGTATATTCTTAAGAAAAATATTTATTCTTTTCTCGCTAAAAATACGTTACACCTATGTTATTATAATTATATTTGTTTATTATTTAATAAAATCTGATTTATTCAACGTTCTTCTATAGCAAACCTTGTTGTAATTACCTGTTCGATAAATTTTTCACGATGAACGCTTAGCGCACATAAGCATCACTCATTTAATCGGTTATCACTCGTTGTTGCCCTAAGCTGATGCCAAGTCTTCACTCAATCACTCTACGAACTAAATATCCTTTCTGCTATACAACTTATTGTAGCTGGTAATAATTTTTAATGAAATTCTAAAACTAAGGCAAAATATTTTTGCTATATTCAAGTAAATCTATAACTTCGAGTATTTTTGTTTACATGAACTATACCAACCGGCAACTTTTACTTTCATCCAAAAAGTTATCAATTTTATAAAATTATAAATATTTGTTATATTGTCTCATCTTGTCTCCTCCCCTTCCGGGTGCCTATGGTTGTAAATATGATATGCACGCGCGTAAATGAACGCGGTCGATTGGACGCAAATCTAGCGGAAGCCGTGCCGGCGGGTTTTGTTGTACGCGCGATTCGGCGGCGGCGCAAAGGGTCATTGGTGCCCGCAGTCGGTCGCGGTGGCCGGCTCTCCTCTCCGTGTGCGGTACGATCTCGATAATACCACACACGCGCACACGCATCATAAACGGTTAGATTATACGCGCGCTCGCCTTAAATTATTATTAATAATAATAATTTACAACAAATAAATACAACAACACGTGACGCGCGTTGTACAAAATATGATACATGTGTAGTAAAAAACGTTAAGCGAGTGTACGTAGAAAAATAATGGGACGACGACGACGACGTGATGAACGCGCTGCAGCGCTGTGCCTATAATTGGATTGCGTTTTGTCCGCGCGCGTTTGTGTGTTTTGCGTGCGCGCGCGATACATACGCGCATACTATAATATTATATATTATAATAATGTGATATCATATACGACGTGCATGGCAGTTTGTGCGTTATCGGTGCCGATCGGTTTTTTTTCCCGTTCGTTTCACGCATTGCACGCGCGGACCGCCGTACCGCTTGGATGTACCTAGTGCGTGTTATTGTCACCGGTAGACATCATAGACGTTCGCGAACCGGCTAATTTTCCGATCTCGTCTATACAAAACGGCACGAGGCAACCGCAAGAGTATAATAGTGTGACGGCCGCAATAGTGTCCGCGGTGCACGTTTATAATTATAACAATATCGTATTGCACTATACACATTTTATCGTACAACAACAACAACAATCGTTCCCGTTATTATACAATAATATTATAATTATTATCCTTTATTGGCATTTTATTATAATATTATTATAATAGTACGCCTACTGCGTGTAATATTTTCATCACGTGTTATTGCGGCGGCCGCTGCAGGTGTCTCCGGGGCGCAGGACTCGTGCGCGCAACACGTGTCCGCCGCCGGTGTGATACAATATAATATCGTGTAATAGCATTGCTGTAACATAGCAACATGCGCGGTCCCAGGGGCTGCGGTGGTGCGGCCGTCGCGGTGCTGGCCGTCGTCGCGATGCTCCAGTGCGCGACGATGCGGCCGCCGGTGGCCGACGCGGCCGCTTCGTCAGTCGGCGGACACCACTACCACCTGCAGAACCACCGCGTCCGGTCGCCCGGGCCACAGCCGATGGCCGCCGACCAGCCGACAAGAAACGCCACCGGCAACGTGGGCGAGGACGACGACGGCCACGAGGAAAGCTACGACGACGACGATGACTACGGCGACGACAACTACGTCAACGGCAGGCGACCGATCACTACGCCCGTCCCCGACCGCGGTACGACAACGATCTTCTTCTTCTTTTCTAAAGGCTTTGCTTTGTTATAGCGAAAAAATTGATTTCCACTCTTCTCTCTTTAATGTTAGAGTCTTCATATTATGTAAATACTCTTTGCATCCATGCCATTCCAATCATCCTTATCCTTTGCGTCCATTGATTCTTCCTTCCATTATGTTGGTTATGAAGGTGTTATGTCCGGGGCCGTATTTAGAATTTTGCTTCCCTAGGGAAAAAAAATTCAGCCGCGCCCTTCCAACCCATTAGGAATGTTATACACATTATTACGTCATAATATACGTAGAGGCAATTTTAAAATTTGTCGCCCCTAAAAAATTGCCACTAGGGGCAACATGGGACTGTTGCTCCCCTCCCCTAAATTCGGTCCTGGTTATGTATCATTAAATGTCCTATAAGCTTTCCGCTTCTTGATCTAATGATAGATAGCAAAACCCTCTTCTCCTCTACTACTCGGAGAATTTCTTCGTTGCTCTTCCTTTCAGTCTAACTATAATACAAAGTAATCTTCTCCAGTTTCACATTTCCATTTTAATTGCTTCGATTTTTTTCTTATCATGTGCTGTTAAGGCCCAGGTTTCACTATCATACAACAAAACACTCCATACGTAGGCTTTTGGAAAAGTTTTTTCTGGTCCTAAGACTAAGATATTTGTTCAGAAGTAGCCGTTTTTTTTGTGTGAGAAGAGACGCTCTTTTTAACAATGATACATTATATTATAACGCCGCGTGTTGTCGCATTCCAATATTATGTCGGCGGCGCCCAAGACATGTATTTTTCTAGTGTAACACGTATATAGTCTTACTCGGTAGCGGCTTGAAATTTTTTGCTTTTTCTCGACTCGCATTTTTGCACATCATCGGCCGTCCTGAGAAGAATTTCACTGCTCTCTGAAAGGTGAACCCGTCATAGGTTTATAGCGGACAAGTAATAATGGGTATTTAATTGGGTACACATGGTAAATATACGTATATAACTTTGTATCACACCCTTAAACCAATTATACTAATTATATTATATATGACAAATCAAAATATGTATTATAAAAAGTTTAGATAATATTATACATCTAATTGTATTATATTATCTAAATATTTCTGCGGATCATGTGATTCAAATATACTTCATTTGAAGTCTTATCGGAAATATAAATTAAATTGTTTATATTAATCTTATAATGATCCATTGTCTTGTTTTTAATAAGGTACTAAATACTAATCACAGACACATAGACCGTAATACTGTAAAATATATAGGTTGTCTTTATATTATTCTGTACCCAGTGGCTAGTAGTTAGTATCTACTGCATACTCTGATGTAAATTGATTCAGTTAACTAAGTACTTTTAATAATTTACTTAGATATGGAAACCTCCCTCCTACAAAATCTTTAAAGGTATAATAGTTGTTACTCGCTACACCTTGTATGTACTTGACACTTGTATGCAATGGGTTGGACATAACTGATTGTTGTATTATAAAACCATAAGTACAAAAACTATAGAGCCGTACACGTTGCGTAAGTTGGACTTTAATGCATTATTACAAGAAAATGGGAAACATCGAAGAAATAACTCTCGCAGAAGTAAAACAATGCGTATATTATATAATTTTGTTATTGAAAACTGCAAAATCAATACATTATATGTCATTAAATGGGTGTAAAAAGGTTAAAAACATTAGGTCTTATAGTTTATTTCCGTAAAAGTTGTGTCCATTTGCTTTCTTTCCAACGCCTCCGAAATCCGCATTGAATCCAGATTCGGATCACCTGCAACTGTATACCTATTATACAATTTATAATGAAAAAAATACTGAAAAGATAACTGACGATCCCAGTTTTGAAGATAACTTGTTAATGTTGTAAATTTCCATTCAGGAGTGTACAAATAACATCACCGTCTTATGGACAGTAATCTTAATAGATATATTTTTTTTAATGTTTACTCTTAATGATATATAATGTACATTTTGCTTCTAACAAATTAATTATGTGTACTTTTGTATGTAGTATATTTTTTTATTTCTAAAATAATTATTTAAAGTTTCCCCATTTCTAGAACACTGTGTTGTGTTGTAAAAGTAAAATAGGCATTACCGCTTTAAATTATTGTTCGACGTTCGTTGCAGGAACGCGTGTTCTGGTGTATTGTACTCGATTGTTTTACTAATAGTATTACAATAATTATTATATAAATTAACTAACTTATTTACTTGTACTATTGGGAAATTTGCCCGTTTTATTCTTTGAATAAATATTATTATTATTATTATTATTATTATTATTATTATAATAATTTATGTGTACATTTCCGGCGTTGGATAAATATTCTAAACTAATGATAGATGTAGGAGGGTTATGGGGATAATTGGGAGCTGAAGCTTCCTTTTTTTTATAAACTGATTAAATATTAGAAATCTCAAATCACGTATATGTAAATAATATTGTAATTTGCAATCTCGATTGGATAATTAAAAAAAAATATTTTCATTGTTATACTATATACGTATATGTCTAACGGTTTCTTACATTTTGTTATAAGACATTAAGGGTCCTCAATCGATGGATAACACTTGCTTATATCCCCATCACTATAAGAAATGTTAAATTTTTTCCAAAGGTTCCTCAAAACTTTACTTTTATATTGGTTAGAATTATAAGAAATCTCCTAATAACCTAACCATTCTGATAATTATCGATTAAACCACTTATGTGATTGTTCCTACATATATTAATGGATGATTACTGTTTTCTAATACTGAGGTCCAAAATAGTTCATACCACAGAATAGATTATTATTCCTTGGCGGGTTTTACTGTCTTTCATCAAGCTATACGAATCTATCACTCTATCATATTTTAGACTGTAATTTATACAAAGTTTCATTTACAATTTAATGTTTACTTTTAAGTAAACTTAAAACTATTAAAAATTGTCTATTTGTTCTTATTTTTGACGTATATTGCCATCTTTTCAAGTTTAGTTCTATTTGTGCAACTATACATACAAATATAATGCATTAGTGGGTAAAACATTTACATACGTAAATTAAAATCTATTCTTTTTACTTTTTCTTAGACGAATCGGCTGTAGAATCAACAGACAGGCCTTCGTTGACACTGGATTCTTATTCGCCAAATCCTCAAGCACCTAACGAAAATTACCCTACGGAAACTAATCCACCGGAAGAGTATACGGAAAACCCGACAGAGAAAACTATTTTGAGATCCAATCAGGAAGAATCGGAAATACCGGTTGAACCACCAGAAGTACCAGAAGAGCCAACAGTCAAGCCAGAGGAACCACAAGAAATACCAGACGAAAATACAAAAATATCAGGAGATCCTACAGAAATACCAGAAATCCGCATAGAAATACCAGAAGGATCAGTGGGAAAATCAGAAGAGACTACAGAAATATCAAGAGAGCCAACAGAAACTCCGGAATATCCTGAAAGAGTACCAGAGGAACCTACGGGAATTCCAGAAGAATCTAAAGGAGGACCAAAAGAATCTGGAGGAGGGCCAGAAGAACCCTTAGAAAAACTAGATGGATCTACTAGAAAATCGGAAGAACCTGACGAAAGACCAGAGGAGCCCGCGGGAATTCCAGAAGAAAATACAGAAAAAATAGAGGATTACACAGAATTACCTGAAGAACACACACAACTAGTTGAAGAATCTAAAAGAATTGATGTAACCGAAAGATTAAATAGTGCAACAAGATCACCACCAGTTAATTTTTCACCTCGATATAGAATATCACCAAATAAAACCTACACACATAGGAAACAATCAATTACAAAAGAAACAAATATCTACTTAGACAATAATTTCCAAGAAATATTAAGTATGTTCAATTTCATAATAGCTATAATTTCAATATCAATATAAATTATGTTAAATATTATAATTAATGCAGGCACAACAATGCCATCGTTCTATGCAGTTCCTACTATTAGAGTAAGTACATAACATTTACGTTTTTTTTCTAAGTTGATCGAGATTTAAAATTTAAATATTTAGTATAGTACCCATTAAATTATAATATACACATAAACCAAGCTATTGTTTGATATAGCAGTCAGTAAAATGTATTCAAGAGGAGTATTTAGTGAACTGCCGAAATATGCGTATCCATTTAACTGTCTACATTGATCCCTCTTGAATGCATTTTATCCATATTAAAAGATTAAGTGTGATGAGCGACGACTTACCTATAAAATACATGGAAGTACAAACATAATATTAAACCAAAACAAATATTTGAAATTATACTACCGCAAAACATCAAAAAAAATTATAATTATTTTCATGGCATAATTTATTATGTAGGGTGAACCAGGTCCACGAGGTGAGCCGGGAAAGCCTGGGTTATTCGGCGAAAGAGGTATTCCAGGTACACCAGGTGTCCCAGGTCAGTAACTGTATTTCATTGATTTAAACTACACATTTGAAATATTTACTTACAAATTAATTTTTTGTTAAAATATACAAATCATTACAAAACTCATTACTTGTTATAGGAATGCCTGGACCCCCAGGACCCATTCCAGATGTTAACACATACTATCAACAATTAGCTCAAGTTCATGGGGGTCAAGATAAAGGTCCAATCAACAGTGGTTATCCACCAGAACCATTTCACACTATGCAAGCACAAGTTGGTCCAGTTGGAATAAGAGGACCCCCTGGCCCTCCCGGACCTCCTGGACCTCAAGGATTTCAAGTACTATTTATTTTTAATTTTGTTTAAAACATTGTACTTGAAAATTATTTTCTTGGTATAAATCATTTTCTAATCGTTTATGACGGTTATTAAAACCGTAATTACATTATTTAAGGGATCTCGAGGAGAAACAGGAGATGTAGGTGCATCAGGGCCTCCGGGTCCAGTTGGTCCGAGAGGAATACCTGGATTGCCAGGCCGAGATGTAAGTAAATACTCTATTTCAAAAAATAATTTGACATGTGTCTTATAAAAATGACATTATTTATTCACTATCTACACAATTTTATGTTGTAACTTAAAATAGGTTAATATATTGTTGTAAATTTTGTAATATCATAAAATATTACACTGTCTGGGTAACCGTGAGTAACCGTATAGATCGATCACAGCGACTTTAGTAATTGGAAAAATTCGTTGCAAAAAACCGATCGGTTATAGTAATGAATTTTATCATTTAAGTGTCATTAGTTATTTATACCTACTTTTAAAATACCTCTTCGGTTTAGATTTGCTTATTTTGATCCCTAAACTATAAAATATATTAATATAATTATATTCATTTATAAAGTGTTTTTGTTTTAGGGTGAACGAGGACATGATGCAGAAGCAGGACAGCCGGGTACTATTGGTCCTGCTGGACCTAGAGGTTTACCTGGAATGCCAGGTATACCAGGAATGAAGGTAAATAATTTAAGTTTACCTTAATATTATCCGGAGTGGGTTTTATTATTTTGTACTCTTATGAAAATATATTTGAAATACTCTGATGTTAAAAATTTAAATTTTACAGTCTTTACACTATTATGTTTAATCATAGTTACATCAATATTATATAATCATTTAATTTGTTTTAAATTTAAATAATATCACATTTTAGTTTTAAAATGAAAACTTTACTTTTACTACACTATGATAATAACTTATGTTTATTTCCTGAGTTATAGAAATGTTTTTTTTTTTTAAATAAGAGATTGAAATCATGTAATACAGATTATGATATTATAATATTTTCATAACACTTGTATCTTTACTTTTACTTATTATAGGGTCATATAGGATACCCTGGTGTAGATGGTACAAAAGGCGAGCAAGGTAATATATTTTAAATATTTGATACCAAATAATTAGTAGGCTCATTTGTTTGAAATGAGAAAATAAAAATCATAAAAAGTAATATTACGTTTACAATTTACTCAATAACTACAATTATTATTTCATCGTTTTTATCATGATTTCAATAAAAATGCGAATTTCGTTTCTATTAAACTTTGTCGACAGTGAAGTCGTCATTGTGTGAACTCCGAAACACCGCAACTGCCAACTCAAATTATATTTTAATTATATTTTTGCTTTCAAAAATAATAAATTGTTTTCTTTGTGTTATATAAGTACGCGTATATGACTTAAAACAAAAATCTTAAATCAACATATACTCATCATATACGCATATATGTTTAACCATGAACAGTAAAATTAAATTAAATATTTTTATTTAAAAACTCAGTTATAACAATAAGCGTTGTATATTTAAATACTATAATTTTAAAATTAATAATTTTTCATCGTCCCAAGTTTATTAAGATTTATTTTTATTATTTAAGGCAATTAAAGTTCATAATATAATTATATTTCTCGTTTGATAATATATAAGTTATCATATAATATGTAACAATATAACCTTTAAATATGTTAAAAAAATAGTTTTCGACTATTTAGCAATAGTAGGTACCTAAATATACGCATTTTTTTCGTATTGGCTGTTACAGTTTTATTGACTATTACTTTTTTACAAACTTATTAAATTTTATTTTGCCAGTTATTAAACCAGTTAGTTCAAATTAGTATCAAATTTAATAATAATAAATAATTAAATGAAGTTGGTTTAGTCAAACTATATTATTACTTATAATCTATTTATGATCTCTTTATAATCATTATATAATTTCAACTATTACTGTTTAATTTAAATCATTCTTTATATCTTGTATATTTTTATTGTAGGATCTACTGGGGAAAAAGGATCTATAGGGTCCCCTGGACAACCTGGAATCACTGGTTCAGTAGTAAGTAATTGTTTTGATACAGTTTTAATATTTGTTGCCTAATACTACAGTGCATTTTAATTATATCAAGCTTTAATTAAATATCTTGTTTTCTACGAAATTAAATAATTTGATAATTTTAAAATACAAAATTATTTTCAAGGTTTATATTTTATTAATTTATTACAGGGTCCAATCGGCCCACGAGGAGAACGAGGCAGAGAAGGAGCACCTGGACCACCCGGTCTTCGTGGTTAGTTTTATAACTATTTTATATATCGTATAAATATAAATTATAATATACCTTATAATGTACTTACATACTCAAAAGTTAAATTAAATTTATTCTTGAATTTAAATGATTTTTACTGGAATATAAAATATTAAAAAATACGATAAATTATTAAAAAAGAATCTATTTATAAATTCATTTTTAAATTTATTGTTTAAATATTGTACATAAATATAATTAAATATTTAATACAAATACCTAGAATAAAAATAATATACTTAAAAACTTAGGTTCTGATGGTTTACATGGAGCAATTGGTCCTCCGGGAAGTATTGGGAAACCAGGTCCACCTGGGTTTCCGGGTTCGGTAAGAAATCATGTTTATTTATTTATTCGTTGATTCACAGATAAAACTAATTTTGAATGTAAATATAAGAATTTTAAACAAATATGTTTTATTAAAAAAAAAAGATTCAATTATATTAGTTAATAATAAGATAAATTATCAACTAACACACCCATCCATGTTATAAATAATAGGTTGGTGCGAAAGGCGATCAAGGATTACCAGGACCAAAGGTATGTCAAAAAAGTAAATTGTAAAAAAAATTTTCTAACGTAAAATAATATTAAAGATCTACATCAAGACTTAAAATATTTTTAGGGTAGTTTCGGGTTACAAGGACCAAGAGGCGAATCTGGAAAATCTGGCGAACCCGGTGAAGCAGGTAGATGCGTAATATGTTATTACTAGATGTATAGTATAGTAGTTATTTTTATTTCTTATAAAGCAAAATGTTGACTTAATCAAATTAAATTTATATTTTATAGGTATTCCAGGAATACCAGGAAAAGATGGTACTCCAGGAGAAAAAGGAAGTCCAGGTATGTATTACATAATTGACGAACAATTGTTCGTCTCTATAATAATAAATTGTTACTTATAGGATGTTAACTGTGGTAGTTATAATTATAATGAATACTATTTCCAATTTATCAAAATTATATATAAATTTAACAAATATTAAATATACATATATTATTATATATTATTATATATCTAAATGAAAAGTAAACAAAATAATAACTGTCAAATTTTAAAGTAATTACTGGAATTACTTATTTTAGGTGCAAGCGGCCCTATTGGTCCATCTGGTTTTCCAGGACCTCGAGGCGCTCCTGGTGAACCGGGCAGTGTTGGGCCAACTGGTATAAAAGGAGCTGATGTAAATTAAACAATTTGTCTACCAATAAATAATTTAGTACTTCTAAAAAGTTAAAGTATTATATGTTTAATTATAGGGATTGAACGGCGAACGTGGTTATAAAGGAGAAGCAGGAATAAAGGGCGAAATCGGTAAGATAAATAAATATATATTTATAACTCAATATAATTATTTAAACATTTTTTTTTTATTAATTAAATATAATGTTCAATTTAATGCTTTTACATAGGGATCCCTGGACCAAGGGGGTTACCTGGTATGGATGGACCGGAAGGAAAACGAGGCAGAAAAGGTGAGATTTATTAATTTTTTATGATTAAATGCATAAATGGCTAAAGGATTTTAAATAGATTAAGCAGTATACATTGTTTGAAAATAATAAACTTAATATTCGGTATCACTTAGGTTCTGAAGGGCCTCGAGGACTCTCTGGCATTCAGGGTGAACGTGGTCTTCCAGGTAATATGTTAAAAACAAATTAAAATTTTAATTTTTTTCAAGTTATCTAATTTTTAGTATGCATAACATTAAATTTATATTTTTAGGAGAACGTGGATTACCAGGTCCAGATGGAGCACCGGGTACCAAAGGTAATTATGGATTAGTAACTCATATTTTTTGATTAATCCTACGGTAATGTTTTAAAAGATAATATTAAATAAATATATATAACAATCAATATTTATATAAAAAAATTTACCTTCAATATATTTCAGGATCACTCGGTGATCGAGGATCAGAAGGACCTCCTGGAGCAAAAGGTATAATTTTATCGTGATTGTAGAATTTTCTTAAAATATGAGTTTAAAAATATTTTTTATGCAGGTTCGGTTGGTGACACAGGAAGACCGGGAATGCCAGGTATGGAATGCTTTGAATACATTGTTTCTTATGTTTAATGTACCTAAATAATTATATTAAACAATTATATTTATTTCTGATATAATATTTAGGCTTGCAAGGTTTAAGTGGACCTATTGGAAAACCAGGGCCTCCAGGGAAGCCTGGACCAACAGGCGAACGAGGTATACCAGGTGCAGATGGAAAGGTAACATTTTTAACATGTACATTGTACTTATACAATAAAACACAATTTTATTATAAAATCAGAGTACTGTAAGATAATATTTTATTATATTGTATTTATCTTATATACAGTTTACCATTGATCAATTTTACCTAAACCCTATTAGAAAAATTATTCTAAAGTCAATATTTCTTTTATAAAGTACATGTGTACGCGCGCAGTAATTTTAGAACTAAAGTTACGTTTAGGGTAATGATATAATTTATTGTATACAAATGTAACGTTTCAAGTATAGTATCACAATTAATCATATTTTATTTGTTTAAAAAAAGTTTGCCTTATTACGTGATTATATTACTTAAAAATAGTACTACTTTTAAAACGAAAATATTACACAAAGTTAAAATATACATAAAAATATCAAATCATTTTGTTCAGGATCTATATTAATAAAGAATCTATAAATTTTCTTATGAATCATAGTATAATAGTTAACCTATATACTTGTATTCGTTAAACTTATCTAGGATATGTTATAAATTTTAATATATATTATATAATTTTATTATATCTTACATAATAAAAAAAAATAAAATATTTTGATAGGTCGGTGAACCAGGAGCACCAGGTTTGCAAGGATTACCAGGACCAATAGGTCCACCCGGCGATAAAGGCTTAACTGTAAGTAGCTTATGTGTACTTCAATACTATTTTAACGTTTCACGAAAGCTTAAAATTATTCATTGTTTTTTTTTTTTTTTTTTAAATACAGTTCTGTTATTTAATATTAATAACAGTTATGTTTAAATAATTAAGTAACTTTATTGAACAGGGAGAACCAGGAGCAAATGGTGAAGTTGGACCTCCCGGAGCACCAGGTTTGTGTGGAATTTTTTATACCTTTGCAGTATTATAGTGTAAAATAAATGAAAGCGGCATGGTGGGTGACCATAAAAGTTTATATCATTGGAACCATAATTCATAAATTCTACATACACTACGTGTTCCAATCCATCGAAAAAGTCTATAGCTTCCGTAAAACAATAATTTCTTAAAATGTTTAAAATTCAAACATAAGCACACAATAAATACATTATTGCGTAAATTTGTATAGAATATTATTCATAATATAATATTATTATATTATATAATATTTAGTATTATATGTATCGTAAAAACTTCTACACCGTTACGTAGTTAAAATGCCTACGCTCAACGCCGTTTAATTAGCTTAACATATAATTGTATTTTTCAGGTCCCAGAGGCGATCCTGGGAAAGAAGGTCCTCCTGGAAATGCTGGTAAGTATGCACGCATATCTTATTGCAATACATTGTTTAATTAGCTATATACTTTAAATTGCATATGAATTTGAATAAGAACTAACTTACCATAATGAAATATTTTTATCGAGCCCACTAAAATTTTTGGTATAGTAATCCCTAATAAGAAATTATTAATACACAGCTGAACCAGTCAACAAGTACTTACTTATACATTTCAATTTCGATCGGCTTTTGAACTTTTTGAGATACGCTAATTTTCTTCTCGACTTTTTTGGACAGAATTTCAATATATATTCGTATTTACAATATTTGTGGAAATAAAAATATAAAATTAGTTGAGAAATATTAATACAAGCAAATCTAAAAAAAGCATAACATGCAAAATTATTGCTATATTTATATCAGTCTGACTACTTGAAAAATTGTTACGATTAACATAACCTCCAGAGTTAATTCATCGTATGTGTGACAACGATCGTGTACATACGTCAGAGCAAATTCTTACGCAAGTGTATTTTATGATTTAATTCATATGCATTTCGTCCCGTATACTCATATAAGCATTTATTTACAAAGTACATAATGTATATTTTCAACAGAAATCTAAATTTGGCAATCGATAGCTAATTATTATAAAACAATTTTATAATTTGAAACTTTTAGAAACGCCTTAAATATATAATATTTATGTAATTAAGAATAATTGTTAAAGGTGTACCTGGTAAGCCAGGGTTGGACGGTGAACGAGGAGTAGTTGGTCAACCAGGATCTATTGGCTCCCAAGTAAGTACTGGAAATAATGAATTAGAGTATTATATAATATACTTTATCATTAAAATGTATAATTAATTTAACATAGGGTGTACCAGGAGTACCTGGAAATCCAGGTCAACCCGGTAAAGACGGCGAACAAGGTAAGTCCGAGGAAAATGTAAATAAAATTCAAAAATTAACTATGTAATTAATTATAGGTCAACAAGGACCAGCAGGGAAACATGGAGAACCAGGAGCCAGAGGAGAACGCGGATTCCCCGGTTAGTATGATATGCGGAAAATAGTATAAATAAAATGTAATAGTACCTAGATACGTCGGCACGTGATTGCAATTTTATCCATGAATTTCATTTTCAATACCACAGCTGAAAATATTTTAATTAATACTAAATTCAATAAAAACAAATATATTTTAGGAGAAAGAGGGCCTATTGGTCATTCAGGGCTACAAGGAATTAAGGGAGAATCAGGAGTAGCTGGTCCTGAAGGCTCTACTGTGAGTATTTTCATATTAAAATTTACTTGGAAACGTAAAAACTTCAGTAAATTAATTTTAATAAGTTTTCGCTTTCATATTGACCACGAGTTAATGTCTTAATTTGTTAAAATGTTAAAAATTGTCAATTCAAATATCCTACTTATATAAATATCATTAATCATTATAGGTACATCATTGTACATGTAATGTACGTCAACTAATTATATTTTTAATATGTATCATAATATTTTGATATCAAAGGATATAGATCATAGTTTTTAAAGTTTTTTTTGATCATAGATCATAGAGTTTTAAGACCTTGTTCACAATAATTAGCGCTTTAATCAAAGTATTGCGTAAACATACAATTCTAATCCATTATAATTAACTTATTTTCATACTTCGATTATTATATTTACTTGAAATTAACTTAAATGTAATATTCAGCCATTATTATTTTTATCAAAATTTGTAATTTTAATATAAAGAGCTGTTAAACGCAGATATATATAAAAATTACATTATTAGGGACCACAAGGAATCAGAGGTGACAAAGGACATTCAGGATCGCCGGGGTTAATGGTAAGTTAAAATTTATAGTTAATCCGATTTATTGGTTATTTATATATGTATATATCTATATATTTATAGGGTTTGCCAGGATTAAGAGGTGAACCAGGGATTTCCGGTTTAAAAGGAGAACGAGGTATGCGTCTAAAAATGTTTTTTCTTTTTTTTACAACTATTTATCTAATTTTTAGCACTTAACATATGATAAATAAATTTTTAATGTAAACAAAAATACTACTAAATACGTCATACTATCTTACCTAATTTTTTATTCCTATAATGTAAAAATCATATTACTTTAGGTTCTACTGGAGCGCAAGGACCTTCAGGATCTCCAGGTAAATTAAATCATTATTAATATAGCTATTATCGGTAATCACAAAAAGTTAAATTTAATCAAATTCATATATCTATGTAAGATAGGACTTACTAACACATTTAAACGTATCTACCTATTATTATATATTTAATAATTAAAACTTCTTTTTAAAAAAATGCAATATAACTGGGGCCATTCTACTTGAAGTAAAACTCCACATAAGTTATTTTTCATCTGTATATTAATACAAAATAAGTATTAATGTACACCTTTGAAATTTATTGTTTAAAATTTTTATAATAAAATCCTTAGGGTATTAAAAATAATAATAATAATCATGTTCAATATTATTTGATAAATTATTTCAATTATATTTATATAAAAAGGTCCTGCTGGAGAACGAGGCCCACAAGGATTTGTTGGTCCAATTGGTCCACCAGGTGAACCAGCCGAACGAGGAGAGCCTGGATCAACAGGTCCTCCAGGAGAACCAGGTGCACCAGGTTAGTATAAACTATAATTAATGAACAAAAAAAATCCAATGATATTAACCTTTTATTCAAATTGTAGTTAAGAATATAATTGTAATTGTTTTTTTTATTCATTTTCTATTTACCTATATATCTTTTCAGGAACACCTGGTGAGCGAGGACCATTTGGACCTCAAGGAGTTCAAGGTTTCCCTGGATCACCAGGATCAGTTGGTAAGATATATAATTTTTTTAATAATAATAATTTTATTTAAAAACATTAACAATATATATATTGTAAATGTTAATAAAAAATAATTAAACGTAATATTTGCAATCCTCCTTTAAGTATATGGCTTGTTTTGGGAGGTTTATAATTTTGAGTTCATTTTGTGTGTTAAGAATAATAATATTACAAATATAAATACAAATTTTATGGATCTTAATTCTAAAATTTACAAATATTAATCATAAATTAACATATGATGTGTGCGTCTTATACTAACTAAGTATATTATTAAAGTTGATTTACATCAATAACTTTTATATTTCCATTATTGCAACATATTTATAATTGAAAAATCTAAAGTTTTTATAAATTATTTAAATATTTACATATTTTTAAAATTATAAATATTTATATTTAGTTGCCATTAAGCTACAGATACAGAACTTGATAAATATTGATCTATCAAGTTTTTTTTTAAAAATTGGTACACAAATATTAATATTGTTTTTATAGCGGGTTTTGGATAATTACCTCATCTTATTTATATTATACTTAAACCTGTAAAAACTTAAAAGAATATTTTTAAAATAGAAAATATAAATGGATAATACATTAAGTTCTAAGCAAACAAAATTATTGTTGTAATACAATATCTTAATAATGAAAATTTAATAAACCTATTAACAGTGATTCTTAGTCTATAAGTATGTAGATATCATAAGCTTAACCTCATATAGTAAAATAATGAAATAAATAAAAAAAATTTCTAACAGCATTCATTAATTATTTATTTGATAGTTTTATTTTAATTTACCATAGTTTACTATAGTTATATCCAAGTATTTTACAATGATAACTTGTTCTAATACCTAATACAGTTCTCATTATATTTTTTTGAATGAACACATATTTTATTATACGAGTACAGATCCAAAGTATTATTAAAAATATATACTTTGATTACTTAAATTTAAGTAAGTTATTATCAAACCAATCTTTATCATTTATTATATTTTATATTAGCATTAGCGTGCAATGAATCATTTTTATCGGTATTTATTTATCGATATTTTCAAACTTAAAACTTACCAAACAACTTTCAATTCAAATGTGCTGAATAAATTAATTTTTTTACACAGGTATGCCAGGTTCTAAAGGCGATAGAGGAGATGTAGGTTAGTATATTGATTATAAATATAACCATATAATTAATGTTTTCTGGTAAACCGTGGTGAATAATTATTTATGTTGGATTTAGGTATGAAAGGGGATCAAGGAAATCCTGGACCAATTGGGAAAATTGGAGAACCTGGCCTTCCTGGTGCAATGGGTTTGATTGGTCCAAAAGGTATTTATTTTTAATTAATAAAATGTATTTTATTACTAATTATGCTGACTGTTGTAGTTTTTGTTACATGGAAAAAAAGTGTATGATACATAAATGATATTTTAGGTAGTCGCGGTGATCAAGGTATTAAAGGCGATTTAGGATTAATGGGAATACCGGGAAGAGTTGGAGAACGAGGACCATTGGTAAACATAATTACACAATATTGATATTCAAAATTTTTGTAAATTTTTTAATTATTGAATATAATGAATATGATTATTGTTTTGATTATTTTAGGGATATCCTGGGCCTACTGGACCTTCTGGACCACCAGGTATTAATTTTAAGTTCTAACCTAAATATATTAAATGCTTATCTATTAAATATTTTTATTTACTTCAGGTTTGGTCGGACCCAAAGGATGGCAAGGTGAACCGGGAAAACAAGGTGTTCCAGGAAACATTGGAGCACCAGGATTACGAGGACTCGATGGTAAGTAACAATGGTTGCAAAATATTTATATACTTATAAAATATTAGAACTTGAAAATAAATACATGCCCTAAATGAAATAAGAATAGCTGACACCTAAGTAAAATAATCAAATAAATATGAATATCAATGGTTAGTTTATTTATTCTAGGGCCTAAAGGAGAAACGGGTGCGGATGGAGTACCAGGACCGGCAGGACCAATTGGTCCTCAAGGGGCTGCAGGTGAAAGGTATATATTTTATGTTGTAAAAACTACATATAAACTTTATCCATCGACAATATTTTATTATTATTATTTATACATGGGAAATCTCTTTTGTTATTGTTATAATTTATAATAGTAATACAGTAAGGTATGTGATAAAGTAAACTTAATAAGATAAATATGAATCAAGAAAATAAACTAGTAAACGTGAAACAGTAAGTAACGAGTAAACAGTTAATAAATAACAGACAACTATGACTTCCGAAAATAAAACTGTGAGCAAATAAATAGCAGCTATGAGTAAGAATTTAAGGTAGGATCATAATTGGCACTAGTCATTAGACGCCCAAGTGGTTCGTATTGTTGGCAATTTGTGGTAGCTCTGGAAATATGGAAAGATACATTAGAATGTGTAGAACGAGAGGGAAGTTTAAAATTCACCAAGGATAGTCAGGATAGTAGGAGAATCAATTTCGTTGAGTAGAAAATCGTTAAAGAACCTAGAACTAAGCATACGTCTACGTTCAGTGAGAGTATGAAGCCCAAGTGCTTCAGCGACAGGATATTAACCGTGTGGTTCATGAGGAATACCTAGAGAAGCCAACAAATCACAGATATTTGTGTTGTACACGTTCAAGTCGATTTGAACCGGTAGCCATGTAAGGATTCCAGACTTCCGATCCATATTTTACGATAGGTCGATTTAGAACACAGTACAAGAATTTAAGTGATCTAGAAAGTTTAAGATCATTAGAAAATCGCATAATAAAGCCTAACATTTTTAACGATCTATATTCTATAGCATATACTGTAATAATGTCGTTTTAGGGGCCTGACTGGTGTTCCAGGCAGTCAAGGACCGATGGGAATGCGAGGAGCTCAAGGATCACCAGTAAGAATACAAATATAATCTGTGTTTAATATTTTAAATTTTTAGTGAAGTAAGAAATTTAGGTTAATAATATAGATGTTTATCTACTTCTTTTCATACATTCTTGAAATATATCAAATACACATACTGTATATATATATGTATTATACATGTAATATCCATATTAATATTAAAACATAAAAAATGTGTTTTCTAATTTTCCTGAAAACAAATTATTAACATTTTCAAAAAGTATGAAATTTGAACTAGCTACCTATAATAGTTTTCAACAGAATGGATTTCAATACATAAGTTTTTTAAATTATTCGAAATCCTGAAATATTCACAACTCTGGAACCATGATCATTTATTTAAGTTAGCTGAATTACTTTTAAAAAAAAAGCAAAAATATTTAAGATTCTTATTTTATATGCTTAATTCATCATACAGTATATTTTACATTAACTATTCTAAATAATTCATTAATAAAATCAATACAGAGTATAAATCATAACTATTACCAACTACACTGCAAGCACCTAAGTTATTACTTAAGTAAGTCTTGTTAGAACTTTAAATTTATGACTTAGATGTAGATAAAATATAATGGAAATATTAAAATTAATTATTTAAACATATTTAAGGGCGAAAAAGGATTACCAGGGAAACAAGGTTCAGATGGTTTGCAGGTACTAACTTAATTTAAAATATCTATATTTAATAGATAAAATAAACCTGTATTTTTTCAGGGAGTACAAGGTTTAGCTGGGCCTCCAGGTATTCCAGGGCCTCAAGGTTTGTAATTATATTTAAAACATAAATATTAACTTATATTTTACTTTTAAATTAAACCGTTTTCAATTTTTTAATGTTTGAATATAATCAATCTACATCTAATCTAACAATATTTTATAGGCGAAAGAGGTCAAGATGGAGCGATAGGTTTACCTGGTGTACCAGGAATTAGTGGAAGACCAGGAGACAAAGGTACTATATTTTTTTATTTAATTACAACATATTTTAATTAATATTTATGTTTTAAAAATTTACTCATCGATATTTGAAATTATTTAGGTCCACCTGGCTCTCCTGGTAATTTAGGTAATCCTGGTCCACCGGGAATGATAGTAAGTTTTATGTTTATAATAAAAAAAGTATAAAAGTTAATTAATTTACTTGATGTATTGGACTTTAGGGCCCCCAAGGTTTGCCTGGTCCTATTGGAAACCAAGGTGAACGAGGTGTAAGAGGTGAAACTGGTCCACAAGGTGTAGAAGGGCCTCCTGTAAGTGATAATAATCTCAGCTTTTTTTTTATATTATATATATATAGAAATTTTTTTTTTAATCTTAGGGCCAAAAGGGTAAACCAGGACCTCCTGGAGTTCAAGGTCAAAAGGGAGATCGAGGAGACATAGGTCCTGAAGGAATGAAAGGTTATACATTATTATGTTCAACATTTTAAATAACCGAATATTATATAAAGTCAATAAAATTTATTAATAGTATTTTAACAAAATATAGTGGAATTCATAAAATAAATTAAAACATTAAAATTTGTAACAATGGATTACAATACAAACAAAATATTTTACAGAGGTTAATCGTTAATGACTAACAATGCAATAAAAATAGAGAACTTCATTAACTATAAGCTATAGTAGTAGTATTAATATGTAGTTGCCATTTTTTATCAGTATCATTAGGTAAATTATGAAATCATAGTTTCAGGGAAAAACCAATTGATTATTTTACTTACATGAATTACATATTAAAAATTTAACAGGTCATAGAGGCTTGATGGGTTTACAAGGATTACAAGGTGCTCCAGGAGCTGATGGTCAAAAAGGTATGATTCTAAACAATTACAGTAATTAAAAATCATAATGATCAACTAGAATAGTATTAAAAAGCATTATTTAATACAAATATTATAATTAATCAGCTACAAAATGTATTTCATGTATCAGGTGATATTGGATATCTTGGACCTGTTGGACCACCAGGCGAATCAGGATCAAAAGGTATTATAACATTTTATTATTAGTTTTTGTGATAACATTTTAATAATATGAATAGGAATAATATGTTATACATTCTATAGAATTAAGTATGAGTTTATTAATGGAATTTAATGGTAAACATGACAAGGCTCCACATGGGAGGTGTCATAGATGTAAAATTGCGAGTTAAAAATTTAACGACGGTACTGGTTTGAACCTGCGACCACACATGCCGAAAGTCGACACATGACCAATGGGCCACCGCACCTTATTTTTCTCTCGCAATTTTACACCTATGTAGATAAACGATCCGGTAGTACGGCTGAGGGGAAATAATGCATCGCGTCAAACATGTGTGTGGATTATATAACTTGATAGAGTTACGATGATTTAGAAGTAACCTTATAATAAAAATGAAAATATTTTTTAAAATATGAATATTAGTTTTAAAAATATCAGAATTGTTGATAGAGGATAAATTGAATCAAATAAGTGAAGTAACATTGAAAAATTATATTTCTAAGGTGGAAATATCTAGAACTCTAATCTATCAAGTTGAATTACTGTGTAGTACCATTGATTTAAGAATATACAATAATATTATAAAACCAATGGTAGTATAGATTAATAGGTCAATAATGGTCAATATAGGTTAAAGAAGGATTAGTATAAATATTTTTTGAAGTACATTGAGGTAAAATGAGTAGACGTGGTAGACAGTAGTGTATTCAGGGTCTTTCAGTGTCTTTAAGGGGTTATAACTCTCCTTCCTAAAAGTTAATAAAAAACCATCCAAAAAATAATATCTTTTAATGTTAAAATTGAAAAAAAGTAATAAATATCCCTGTTTACTATAATATAAATACTACACACAATTCAAAGCCACTTTGTTACATTTTATATCTCACAAAAAAAATTCTGGATACACCACTGGTTATATGGTTTATAATTCATTGACAATATTTTTGTTGATGATTATAATTGAAGAGACAAATGCTTGATATATTGTGATTAGTGAACAAAAATAATATATGATTCGGTATATAAATATTGTACAGCCAAAAACTTATTACCTATATTCTGATATAATAAACACTAAACAGTGATAATACTAATTGTTGACTGGATGAATACTAATAATTTCAGTTATTTATAGTAGAGCAAAATTGTTTTTTTTTTTTTTTTTTTTTTTTAGGAGAACCTGGGCAAGATGGAAATCCTGGATTACCAGGTGCAATGGGATCACCTGGACCAAGAGGTTAGTATTTTATTATGATTTAAAATTATGTTTAAATTATTATTTTGACTAAAAATAATAATTATTTATAGGACTGACTGGTGAACGAGGTACTGATGGCGAATCCGGAGCACCAGGTTTACCTGGTCTACCAGGACCACCAGGTGAAGCTTTAGCATATGATATGGCAGCATTAACAGCTTTACTATCACAAGGACACAGCAAGGTAATGACTAATGAATATATGACATATTTTATCACGAGATATTAAAATTTGATTGAAATAGGGACCAAGTGATGGTCTTCATCAAGATCAACCAGAAATGACAGAAACAGAGAAAAGCCAATTGATATTAACAGCATATAAAAGATTAAAAACTTCATTTGAAAAGTTTAAGAAACCAAATGGTGAAAAAGATAATCCAGCAAAGACATGTAAAGATCTATATGCTGCTTACCCTGATTTTGGAAGTGGTATGAGTACCATTTTAATAACAATGAATCAGTTGTAAAATAAAACAATATAATTTTAGGAGAATACTGGATTGATCCTAATGAAGGTGATGTTCGTGATGCAGTACTAGTACGATGCGACACAGTTACTAAAAGCACATGTATAATACCTCAACCAGATCATATAGGACCAATAGATTTTAAAAATAGACAGTCTCAACCTGAAATTTGGTTATCAGAATTAGAAAATATTGCTAAGGTTAAAAATATGAAAATGAAAATAATATACACAATATTAATAATTTAATTTGCCTATAGATATCATACAAAGCAGATAGCAATCAGATCAGTTTTCTACAATTATTGTCTGTGTCAGCAACTCAGAATTTAACATATCATTGCAAAAATACGATTGGATATTATGATGTAGAAACAAAATCTTATAAAAAAGGATTAAAATTGGTAGGATTTAATGATGCTGATATTACTCCAAGAGGAAATCCCAAATTGAGGTATAAAGCGATTGAAGATGAATGCAAGGTAAGAGTAGTGCATTTACATGTTATAATGATAGGATGGTATTATTAACACTATTTATTTTTTCATGTATAGACTAGAAACGAACAATGGGGCAAAACAACGATTTCATACACAACTGATCGTCCATCTCGATTACCAATCATAGATGTTGTTATACGAGATTTTAATGAAGTTGGGCAAAGTTTTAGCATACATTTAAGTCCAGTTTGTTTTGTATAAAGAAATAAAATCATTAATTATTTGGCCAACTTTTCTTTAAATAGCACAACAAACCAGTTAAACACAATAATTATCTTCATAATAATATTATTAAAAGTAAAATTAATTTATGATAAAAAATAGTAGAAATAAAGTAGAAAACCAAAATGATAGGGCAGTTAACAGTTTTTAAAATTTGGTCATTGAAATAATAGAAGCTTAAAAATTATGTATAAGCTTATAAACAGTAGGAAAACAATATTTATTAAGTATAACTTAAATAATCTACCTGTGGTATAAATACAAAGGCGTCCATTGAAAAGAAATATAAATAATTAAATTCTATAGGTTTTAACTAAAATATTATTAATAACTTGTCTTAATATATAAATTACTTGACAAACAACAGTAATTTTTTTTAGGACGCCCCATATTAATATTATTATTTTATATATTACATATTAATTCATATGAATATATTTTTATACACATGTCATATATATATTATATATATATATATATATATATATATATATATTTAAAAAATGTCTTAAATGTCAATAAAACATATATTTGTAAAACATTTTAAACTAATTTATTATGATACCTTAATAAGTATTTGCGAATGAAGAAATTTTAAGTAGGTAATATTTTGTTCATGTGTTATACATAAATAATAGGAAGATAATATATAATTATATAAATAAAATATTTGGCGGGGAAAAATCAAGCAAACAAAGGCAGATTGTATAAAAATATATATGATGTATTATAAGTATAATATAATGAGCAAAAATAATTTTGCAGAAAACATTATACAATAAAAGGTCCAAAGGAAATTATACTATTATTTATTAATTTAAATCTACTTTTATTTAACACTGTCAAGTTTATTAATAATATGTTATTATATATTACTATCAATATTATCATAACTTTTAACAGCAATGTTCTATTACACTTTAATATACAAATTTTCAATATATTATCAATTAAATACAAAAATGCATAGACATTATTAATTAAAAATAAATAAATTAGGCAAGTTTTACCATAAATAGTTTACTTGATGCTAGGTTTAAAATTAAGGAACTCTCAAAACATAAAATACTATATACTTAGGTGAACTTTTGTGAAGCACAAAAACTGTAGTCATAGATAAAAATAATTTTTGTAAGGAATGAAAAATATATAATTTATATGTCAAATTATTATCTGCCTTTGTTTGTGACCAGCACCTCTCACAGGGTGATTGTACAACTATAAAATGTTTATAAATAATTCAATCACTTTGGTTCCATTCGGCTATTTACAAAAAAAAAAAAAAATACACAAATAAATTTAATAGTTTCTAACCACGATGATAAGAATACCGAATATCTCGGACTGCATTATCAACTTTGGTTTAGGGCTGTCAAACTTGACAACTAAAAATAAAAATATCAATTATTTCAACACTTTACTAATTTAAGGTGGATTAAACATTGGACCAAACTATTTATTTTAAAACAAATGTGAAAAAATGCCTGGAGAATAACTTATTTTCTATTAATATTATAAATGTTTCACTGATTTTAATACTATTTATAAATTGTAACTATTATATTACAGTTATAACATTTAGAAGTGAATAGCAAAATCTTATTTTTAATAAATCAGTCTTATTCTATAATTTGAGTAGAAAATTTCAATAAACATTTGGTAAATTATGGTGACCAAAGTAATGTTTTTTCACATAAAATAATATGCGGTAAAATATGTAAAAAGTATAAAATTATTTCAAATTCAAATTTATTTTAACTACCATAGTTTAGTTCAATTTTTAAACCAGTTTAATCCACCAATATACTATTTTAATATATATCAGAATTGTTTCTTTATCATCAACTTACTATCACACTTTATGCTGTGGCTGATGCCTCATTGGGAATGCATTTCGGCGATCGGAATGACCATGTGCAGGTGGTGCAGAAGCTATAAAATAATATAATAAAAAAAGGGTACACAAAATTATTAGTTCGAACATTTACTACCTCTTGGTGCATAATAATGACCTCTACCCTCACCATATCCATGAGCTGGAACCCTACTTGATCTAGGTTGTGACACATATGCTTGTGGATGGTGCCGCTATATAATAATATAATAAAATATATTAGTTATAGAATGAGTATTAACAATAGTTATTAATCACTTACCATTCTACGCAAAGTTGTAATAGGCCGCCTCAATGTTTCACTAAATCTTCGTGCAGGAGGTTTTTTAGGATTTGACGATGGTGTGTGAACTGCACAACATTTTATGAACACTCCCATTATAATGACAAATGTAACACCCATGAGCATACAAGCCCACCAATTTTCCTTAAAATAATAATAATTGATTAGATATAGTTCTATGAGATCATAATATTCTAAATCTAAAAACCATTAATTGTTCACATATAGAATTCAAATGTATAAAAACTTAAATAAAAAGAAAGATATATGCATAGACTTTAGGTTTTTTTTCTTTTTAAATAACCACTATTGAATACAATTCATGTAGATAATAACTTACCAAAGCCCATTGTTGTAGGGTCTGTAGTGTTTGCTTATTGAGAAGCATATTTTTTAACCTAGCCAATGGTCCTTCAGCATCAACTGCTCGACATTTGTAGAACACATCACAATAACCCTAAAAAATAAATACATGTACATCCGTATTTTCGTTATTTTAAAATGATTTGTTTTTATAAAAATATGATAATATACCTGAAAATTATCACAAGGTGATCCTGGTCTAAGACTAATCCCACCAGGAGGTAAATTAACAGCAGCAGCAAATTCACTAGTTGACCGACAAGTTTGTGAATCAGTGCCATTCATACAAGCCAACTCACACAGCTTGCGTTTGTCAATGTTGGGTATAATTTGCGATGTTAAAAAACATTCATTTAGTCCCCACTCCAAACAAATAGATCCAGTACAATCACCATTAATACAAAGCTTAAAAAAATATATACATAAATTCAATTACAATGGAACATTCAATTTTAAACATATAATAAAAATAAATAACATACCTGCGTTCCCTCATTACAACGAGTTTTATTAGGCTTAGGAGGAGGTACTGGACATTCAGGTGTAGTACCATCACAATAAGAACTGTAACTACAATCACCTTCTCCCCGACACATAACTGAACGACTAACTGGAATAAAACGACAGGTATCTGCATAACAGCATGGTCCTTGAGAAGGACTGAAAAAATAATGTACAATTATTAATGGAACAATAAAACTAACATTTTCTAATGTACATACCTGCATTCAGTTGATGCTCGGCGTGCACAACCTCTAGCTGAGATATTACGGAACCTATCATTGTCAGAAACTTGTCTAGGATAGCAACACTTATCATCACACTCTTCATTGTCATACCCACAGTCGCACTCTTCACCATCTTCAACAATTTTATTCCCACAAAATGCTCCTTCGCTGGCTGTTTTATAAATAATATGTTGTTGATATTTTAATAAAATAAAATTATACTTAATATAAAGTATGAACCTTTAAAGCAATTTCTTTTTTTATTATCTTGTATGGCATCCAATACACTACTGATATTAGCTATACTGCATGAAGAAAATTTACTGTTGTTTGGACGGTCACCACTCGTGGCAGATGCAAACATAATATAATTACCATTCAAACCACCTGGCCGACAATCTGAAGGATAATCATGCTGCAATACAAAATACAAAAATTAAAATAAAACTTTATTAAAAATTTATAAATATTCTACAAACCGGTGACCCAAAATTGTGACCAATTTCATGGGCTAATGTTAATTGTGAAACTTTGGGTGGAACTCTACTATTGTAATTAACAAATGTAATAATACCAGTGTTTAAACTACGTTTAGTTGATTGATATAAACCACCTATAGTTTCAGTATAAGTTTTGTATTTTTCACAAATTCCCCCAGATGCCCCTAAAAAGTAATAAAATATACCACATGTTATTAATTAAACATTATATAATAATTAATTAATTAAATTACCAGATGCACTAGCAACCCAAGCTAAACCTAAAGTTCCTCCAGTAAAATCTCTGTAAGTGAATACATATGCCAGGCAAAAATCTTCATGGTTCCCCAATGAATGTAGATTTAAAAAATTACTAACATCAATATTCTCCATACAGAAAGGATTCTGTTCTCCAGACCACTTATGGTCACAAGGCTCATCATCATCAATCTAAGAGAAAACAAGTTTTTGTTTAAATAATAATAAAAAAATTATTAACTAATCATATATAATTGTTATTATGCCAAGTATATGCTAATGATACTATGCAATAAAGATTACATAAAGAAAACAACATTATTTCTTTTGTATTTTAAGTTATTTACTTTAATTCGTTGAACTTCAAATTTAATATTTCTATGTTCAATACGACCATCAAATTTAGTATCTCTGTAAATATAATTCACTGCAGTTACATGATGAGCAATTAACGATAATATCTCTTCTCTTGTCTTTGTTTTATCATAACCGACCTACAAAAAAAAATATTGATAAATGAAAATAATAATTATTATTTTTAAGTTCTTTTACTTGTTCTTTTATGTGCCTCCATAATAAAGGATCAGTTTGAATAAACAGAGAACATGTATTACGTTCTTCTTTAGGTTTAGTAGCACGTTTTGTTCTAACTGGTCCATGATGGTGCTTGTCAGCTGCTTGCCTTGTATATTTATAAGCGGGCCTTTCTTCATCTGGCTGTTGAACATTCCATAGATTACCAGAATATTGGATTGATTCCATATTTTGTTTTGTAGACCCTACAACTCCACATCCACTAAAATGACCTAAAATTTGTAATTTATAAATTATTCAGCTCAAATTTATAATTAGTAAAATTTTATAATTTATAAGATAATTTATATTATTTACTAGAAGAGTTATGATATGGGTTATCTACATCATTTTCTTTATATATAACAGAATGAAAATCATTGCTATCTTTAAGGTGACCATGAGGATGGACATATTTCCTAGATTTTTCTATATAATAATTTCCTTTTTTTGGTGATATGATTTTTCCCTCAAAAACTCCATCAATTATTGAACCGAATACAGCACTTTCAGCTTCATCTATAAAACAATAATAACAAATTATTATTTTAATAAATACAAATTATACGGATTACATCATTTGAATTTCATAATAAAATTTGTATACTACAAATAAATAAATGGTGCAGATATTTTATCAATGTTAGGATACTGTATTTATCATGATTAATAATCAGATTATAAATTGGATTATAATTTGTGCACAGTATTACATAAAATATTAAAAAACACTATTTTAAGATGATTAGTTTTTTATTATATATATAAAAAAAAATATATATATAAAGTATATAAAAATATGGGTATATACTTTATTATTTAAAAGTAATAACACAATTAGTACAAGTAGTAGTTGTCTACATAAACATCATAAATGTTTAAAAATATTTTTTTTAACTGCATTCAATGCAAATTATTTTACTTTAAATGTACTGAGATAAAAGGAATTTAATATAAGCTGCATATCTCACATTAATTATTATTGAAACTAACAGAAATCAATATACTAATAACACCAACTTATTACAATATCTGTTGATATTTAATATACACATGTATAAACAAAATCTAGCCAATTATTACATATTAATAATGTAATAATTAATTTTCATTAATTTGATAAAATTGATACAATTCACACCTAATTTATATTTAGTTTTGTTACTGTTAAATTTTATATATTTTAAATTATACTACTATAGTAAAGTGATCTAAATTAAATATAATATTAAACAAACTTATATCTCCTCAATATCATAAGTTAAAACATAATAAAATGGTATCTATAAATGTTTTAAATAGAAAAATTTCAAGTTTATTCTATGACTAGGTATATTTCAACCAAAATCAATGCTATAATTAAAACCCATTTTTCTACAGAAATCTTACATCAATAAATATTATATGAAATTAATAATAAAATTAAATACTTACCAATGATATGTCCATGGTAAATGTGTGAAGTATTGATATCATTAGGATGTAAGGGATTACCAAAACTATCCAACACTTCAATGGCATTTGAAAATGTTTCCAAATCTCGACGAAGCCTTAATCGAAAATGATGACCATGCGCCTTAAATGTCACATGCACATTACTATCACTATTAGTCACTGATCGTTTAGCCCTGTCATGACTGTGGGCCAAATGTTTATGATCGTACGTAACTGGTTCATAATGTGACACATATTGGCTAAGACGTTTACCTTAAGAAATTTTTACAAATTTAATAAGATTCAAAGAGTAAATTTAAAATACAAACAGCTTACCTTGAATGTTACTGATGATTATCAGGACCACAACGGCCTTAGAACTGAATGAGTACATACTATTAAAAATACAAAATATTTGATCACAGGCATAAAATTTGGTTTTTTTTTACATTTAATTAATAGTTATGACGTTAGAGATACACTAGTATATTTATTAAGCAATAGTCAAAAAAATGATTGAGAAAATGACAATTTCCGGATTTCCATTTTGACTGTCATAGTGTCATTTAGGAAAATTTTTCTTTTGTTTTATTGTTATTCTTTTTTAGCGATAATAACAAAAAAAAAATAGATAAAGTAATACAGTGCCGCATTCACAGTAACAATGTAGTCCCATGAAATGTTCACCATGTTGATATTGTACAATAATGAAATACAATTTACGATAAAATTAAATTAATTTCATACTAAAATTATACTAATAAATTATAAATACGATTTTTAAACTAATTATTTTGGACTGAAATTCATAATTTATATTATTACAAATTCTTTTATCATATCTCAATAGCCGTATCGATAAAACATATCGCCCGACTTTCGTCCATTGGCCACATTGGCTGTTTGCGGCTGATGCAATATTTTTCCACACATCTGCAGTCATCAGTAGCCACATTTTTCTCTTATGAATCGTCCAACACGATTTCAACTCTAAAGTTAAACTTGTTCGTTAATTATCTTCTTGTATTTAATCTTTGAATTAAATTAATTCAATACAATTAAAAATGACTGAAGAAGAAGCTGTAAGTATGCGATGTTTGCATTCAGGTTATTTAATATTTTGGGTCTTGTAGGTAGCTGTCTGTGTCATACATTCCAAATTTTCCTGCTGTAAGTTCCCAGTAGGATGTTTAGTATCTATTACTTTAGCGCCTCATTTAGTAGATAATATTCTTGGCTGGCATATTTCTTATCAAAATATTGGATTCCTCTATTAAGTAATCCATCTAGATAAATTAAAACCCAATTCTTAAAATTTGATTTAAAATTATTCAAAGAAATAATTTAGGTATACAACTTTGTACAACGCGTGTACAAATCTTATAAGTAAGTCATACTTTCAATTTATTGTAAAGTAATATGTAAACAATGTGTTTTTGAAAGATAATTATAAAGCTAAGTAGTTAAAAAGATAAGTTTAATTTATTTCCAAACAGGGTTAATTATTTTTATTTGCTTATTTGATTACCTAATATTAATTTAATCCCAATACTTAAGATATTTTAAGTTTGATTTTGACCTGAGAAAACTTAATAATTATGTTATCATTTCTTGAAAAATATTCTACTCATTTGAAATGTTAGCAAATAAATAAATGTCATATTTTAAAAAGATAATCCATGTCATCTTAATATTGTTTCTATCAAATAATCATTATAAAATGTTAACATTACATAAGAATATTATTTTTAGTTATTTGATCCTTCTATTAAGAAGAAGAAGAAGAAGAAGAAGTTTGATTTAGACAGTGCTTTAGCTGCTGAAGGCAATGATGGTGTAAACGAACAAACTTTAGATAAAGAAAACCAAGACCCAGTGGATTTAGATGAATTTGATGGTATGCACATTTTAATTATTCTAAAGAACATTTTACACTAATTTTATGTTTTTACTTTTTATTAGCTTAAATTAAATGGTATACCTAATCGAGTATTAAATTTGTTAATTATGTACTAATTTCAGTTATATTAACATTTAAGTATATCACTAAATGGGCTTAAAGTATTTAAATTTATTGAGAATTCACAATGCTCTTTTTGTATTTGCAAATAAATGCAATATATCAACTATTAATATTACTTAAATTATTTTTATTTATTTGATTCTACTGTTAAGGTCATAGTAAATTATTTAAAGTGTTTTGTGTTCATCCTTGTATAGATGGAAACCTGGATCTTGATAATTTCGGTAAAAAGAAAAAAAAGAAAAAAAAGGTCACAATCAATTTAGATGATCTAGAAAATGCATTGCCTGATACTTCATCTGCATTAGAAAATGGTGATGGCCAAGGAGATGCTATGGATGTTAGTTTTACTCTTTCATTTTTGAAAATTTTATTTTCATTAAACTATTCATTATTCTCATTGGGTTTGTAGGATGATTTTGATTTAGATATGGACTTTTCAAAAACAAAAAAAAAGAAGAAAAAGAAGAAAGATATTGACGAGCTAGTCAATGAAGAAACGGATAAAAAAGCTGATGATAGTAAGTTTTGACAATTTTTATTTTAAATTAAGGTTGACAATTATTTTTACGTTTTATTTAAATTTACATGCTTTAACGATGGACAGTGGAATTTTGAGTCTGGTAAGGGTTTTGATAAGGTTTCAGTTATTGTGTAGAGAAGTACTTTTTAATTTAATTCAACTTATAATTTTCTCTAATATTAATTATTTTACTATCATTTATATATATGTTTCAAATTGAAATTACTTTCTTTTATATTTATAGAAATATTTAAAATTCTAAAGTAGAATTTGTTTATGCCATAAATCTTAATAGAATATCAGTTTAGTTGTATACTCTACACTTAATATAAAAAACCTTTTAAGACCAATTGGGCTCAAAAAAAAACCCAATAGCATTAATATTTAACAAATTATTTTAATTGAATTGCATACTTTTATTCATTATATATATATATAAATACGGTTTACTTTATTTTTATTGGTTCTATAATATCTAATAGAATAATTAAAAATACGAGTAATAATATAATTTTAGATTGTTAAAAATGATTTAAATATTACTGCATTAAAATAAATGATATTATTTACAAATGAAATAAGTCCTTAAAAATAGATAATCTATTTTAAATGTCCATTACATATAATACTGTACAAAAGTAAAATTTTTATTTTTTAGATACCGATGGAGAGAGTCATACATGGTTTGGCTCTGACCGAGATTATACTTATGATGAACTATTAACTAGAGTATTTGAGATTATGAGAGAAAAAAATCCAGATATGGTTGCTGGTAAAAAACAAAAATTTGTCATGCGCCCTCCACAAGTAGTTCGGATAGGTACCAAAAAAACATCATTTGCAAATTTTACAGAAATATGCAAAACGTAAGGATTTAATTTATACCATTTACTTTTATTTTTTTATTTAACATTGTTTACTTATTGTGTAGATTGCATCGTCAGCCAAAGCATTTGTTAGATTTCTTATTAGCTGAATTAGGTACTAGTGGTTCAGTGGACGGTAATAGCCAGCTTATAATCAAAGGTCGTTTTCAACAAAAACAAATAGAAAATGTACTCCGAAGATATATTAAAGAATATGTTACTTGTCACACATGTCGTTCGCCAGAAACCATTTTACAGAAAGATACTCGTTTGTTTTTCCTGCAGTGTGAAACTTGTGGATCACGATGTTCTGTTGCCAGTATTAAATCTGGTTTCCAGGTAAGATTGTACATGCTAATTTTAGATGTGAATCAAACTCTAAATTCTTTTACTAAGACAAACAATATGTTAAAAATTAATATAATTTCAAGACTATATTTATTTGGTAAATGAAATCATGGTTTTGTGATAACATTACATATTATACTATGATTATTATTTCAATTACTTTGTTTGGTGCACATTTTACATTTTTATACAGTTTTTACTTTGAACTATTGTTTTTAATATCTCATTTTTTTTTTTCTTTCAGGCCGTCACTGGAAAACGTGCAGCTATCAGAGCAAAAACTGCATAAATACTATTTACAAATTTCTCTTGCGTTCTTTTTTAGTTCAGCAAACCTTTCAATAAAATCACATTTTTACCGTTTACAAAATATGTTCTTATTATAAATTTATATTAAAAATACATTATAATAAACTCTGCCAATATTTAACAATTTTAATTTAGTTTTCCAAGTATTTCTATTACATTAGATGGTCTATATTTATAACTAAATTGAGAGATATTGAAAACCAGATGATTTATTTATTCTACTATACACTATGATTTGAGTTAGAAATCTTTTAAAATGTATACTCTTCTTTAGAAAATGTACTTTTATATCTATGTATTATTTAGTATTTATTATTAATTATTTACACAAATGGGACTCAAAAAATATAAGGGAAATCATTATAATTTGTATTTATTGAAAGTGGACATTTAATAGGTAAGTGTAGAATATTCTAACCATTTGTTTGTCCTTATTGAATTTGAATTACTAAAGTTTCTTAGAAGTATTAAAAATTTAAGAATGATAATCAAATATTATACGATTAGGAAATCACTTTCCCACAAGTTATTGTTATTTAACTAATCGGAAATTAAATTCATTTTTTTTTAATTATAAATTTAAGTATAAATACTAAATTTACCTTAAAAGTGTATAATCACTAAAATTAAAGTATAAAAAAGAGGTGATATTTCTAGGTTGGAAAAGACTTTGTCGTTAAGTGAGATACATTGAATGATACTACTTTATTTATCTTTTAAACATGTCACAATGCCAATTATTCTTGAATAAATAAAGTTTCAGAGTGAAAGAGATAGGGTGGATCAGTTCATATTCATAAAGATGAACTGTAATATAGTAGTTGGACCATATGTTTTAATATGCTAGGTCGAACTTTTAATCAGAATTTTAAGTGTATAAAAGCATACATTTTATTCAAATATGTTGATAATTATGAAATGTTTAAAATTATATGTAAAGTTGTACTGTCATTGTATGCATGCATAATAATCATAATATAATAAATGTTTCTTCATGTTAAAGACTGAAATATTATAACAGGCATACTAAATTATATAATGATGATACGCCCATGATCAGATATGATAATATTATATTGTAGCAGACATTTATTTTTAATCATGTGTATTTAATTTATGTCAAACACAAAAGTGAAACATGACTAGTACGGTTGGTGCTGCTAGTAGAGTTAAAGAAATTTGAATTCTATCAATGTACCTGTGTAAGTTGGTTTTAAAAATAATTAATCAATTTTATAGGTATTAGTTTTGGCTATAGCTAGTAGGCCATAAAAATATCAGACAATTTAGTTTTGCGTAAAAATTCCTATTTTACCGTTACTTTTTGGAGATTTTCCTGACGCATTTGAAAACTATTAATAATATTTTACTTTTAATCGCCCAAAGTACCAATTAGATTCACTTTCCTTTCCGAATTGAAAATCGAAGCATTATTACTGCTCCAAAGAGTAATGACAAACGCAAAAAAACCAACCACCAGTATACCGTACTGTTACGCAGTGGACTATTGCCATTATTTTTGTAATAGAGTAATATTATGTAGATAAAAAAAAAAACATTAATAAAGCAAGAATGTTTTTGAAAATTAGTATTATAAGAAATAAATTACTCTTTCTCGAACTATTAGATAATAGATTATTTGATATTTCCCATAGTTAGTTTAAACTTTTTATAATGCATTGAAACATTTTAAATTTTAAGTCATATAAGCGTTAAGTCTTGAGAATAACCTCGGCCATATTTGTGCCCCTAAAATATTGCTGCCCTGTGCGAATATATAGCCCGCACATGCCTTCCGCCGACCCTGACTCTGTTTTCGTGAATTAGGCAATATAACTAATAATTGTAACTCGTGATTAATTAATTAAATTTAATTGGACGATTGATTAATAGTTGCTTTACACAATTACTGCCGCCTGCCGGGAAGATATAATAAGCCTAGTACAGTAGTAACGGTTCACACAATTTAGTAATAATATTGTTAGAATAATAAGTGCGATTTAATACCTAATCGATCGCCACTTAGCAATTAACTAAAAGAGGCAAGTTCGAATTCGAAGTGTCAACTCAAACCGGCTCATCTGACCGATTGTCCAATAGTTCTGGGTTTTCCCACATTAGCAAACAATCAAGTATATTCAGTGGTCGAAGTGGGGGGATACGGAGGGATGACATCCCTCTCCTTTTTTGTATTCACATTTTTCATCCCTCTACTTATTTTGTCTAGCTTTTGTAGTTGTCAGTTTTTTTTGCTACTAAATTTGAAAATATGTTATTTATTTGTTTAGTTTTCAAGACTATTTATGATAGAAAAAGATTGTAATATTCTAATGCATAAACAAAATGTGAACTTTAAAAAAAAAAATACTATACAACGTATGAAGAATGTTATGATGATTTCAGGAGATCTGAATTGTAAGGCATCCCTCCACTTATCTTGAGCCATTTCGACCACTGAGTATATTCCACTTGCATCAAACATAGCAGGTGGGTTATAATTAAAATTTCCATTCATTAAACTTTTTGGCAACTATGTTTAGTTGATGGACCTCTAAAAATATAGTCTTATGCTTATATTAGTTAGGTATTACCTAGTACCTACTTATTATTATGCGGTCTCAATGGTCATGTACTTTAATGAGTTGAACTTAAGTAATATATTATAATATACCAATTACCGTTTCAAATTTCAATATATTAAATAATACATTAAAAATGGAATAAAATTACTACTAAGATCAACAAAATAAAGAGTTCAATATTACCCTGGACTTTCCCTGTTCATACTCCAAGAAAATATGAGTCAGCTATTAACAGTCTTAGAATCGAACATACATGATTCATGCACTTAACATTTAATGAAGAAAGATGACCCCCTCCTTCATTGGCGGATATCCATTAAAAATATTGGAGAGGTGGGACTACAATAATTATAATTGAAAATATAAGTCAAGGGAGACTTTGTCCCCTCACCCCTTTGTTTTTAACTCATAACATATTCTAAAAATAAATAATTAAATTTTATGTTTTTAATAAACATTCAAATTTTTTTTATACTATTATATATATATTTCATATCTGACAATTAACCTAACCTAACATAATAACATATAAAAACATAAATTTAAAACAAGAACATTTAAATAATGAGGTAAAAACAGATATAAATACTTTATTTCAAAACCAGCATTCTGGAAGATTTTGTAAATTCATTTAAAATCCTTTTAGTATCTATACTTTTAATGAGATCTTTTGCTGCATGCAGAATAGATTGGTTAGTGAACCGATCTTGAAGCATAAAAGTTTTCACTCATGTTTTTATTCTATACATAGCTGGAAAACTTTACTCAAATGTTAGCATGTTACAGAGCTAACTGGTAAAGTTATGCTACTTACAGCATTTTATAAACACTGGAAAATATTTCCTTTTTTATTGAAGCGTTTTCAAAAGCGTCGAGAAAAATCACAAAAAAATAACTGAAAAGATGCATTTTTACACAAAACTACTTTTTAACAAAATAATTTTTGTTAATTTGCTCTAAACGAAAAACCGCAAGTACTCGTATTTGAAATTTTTACTAAGTGTTTATATCAACGTTGACTATACATGGTTAAGTTTTCGAAGAATTTTGACTTTTTCTGACCAATTTATAAATATTTTCAATTTTTCTAAGTATTTTGTTTTTGAAGTACCAATAAAAATAAATATGACTTCCCAAAAAATCTCGAAAAATAAATATAAGTTGTACTTATAATTCAAAAAATATCGAAAATTGTTAATTACATTTTTTTTATAAGGGCCTAAAGTCCAAATGTTTACGGAATATGTCGAAATTGCAATAATTTAAAATTTATAAGAAATTGAAAATTCATAAAGTTTTTGGAATTTATACTTAAAGACTAAGATTCAACATTTTAACAAAATTTTATCCATAAGTTTTTATTCAAATAACTACAAAAAAAAACTAACGGATTTACAGAAAACATTTTTATGAACGTATGAAATTTAAATTTTTACGAAATTGTGTAAAATAACTATTTGAAATATTTGTTATTATTCAAAAAGTATAAGTAGAAACTTGAAACTTTTTCCAGTTATTTAAGTTGACATTTTTTTAAAATAACTTTCTTTTCAAAATATTTTACTAATTTTTAAACTATTTATAGACATTTGAAATATTCGATTTTTTTTTAAATTTTTTTTTTTTTACAATTATTATTATTATTAATAAAAATTTTGCTGGAAAAAATACTTGAAAATTTAATAATATATTCCATTGAGGTTTTTTCTAATTTTTATTTTAAGGTAATGCGATGTAACATTCAATAGTTTTTTGGATAGAATTAAAAAAGTAATTTGTATATATTTTTAAATACAATAGTTACCATCACTCGAACACACCAATTTAATTCTTAACTCATTAAAAAAAGAGGAACATTAACAGAAACTAATGATCTTAAAATAATTACTGCTCCATCAAGTTTAGTATTTTATTTAATGTAAATCCCAACATTAACATTTGAAACTTTAAAAAAGTTGGTATTATATGTTATGATATAGTTATATTTTTCAGATAAATGCATGTAATTTATAGAATGTATTGTATATTTCGGTGCAGTTTTTCGATATCTCAGTAGGCCTCACTACCTTAGCCATATCTATTGGAGGCTCTTATTATTATAAAACCACGTGAAGCAGAGGTGAAGAACTTGTCATAAAAACACGTATCATATTTGGTAACCTCATTGTTGATCGGCCGTATGAGTTTATTGTTTGCGTCATAGGAACAACACTGTCCGCACAATAACATTGATACGTCACGTATAATAGCATCAGCCCGAAGATATATTGCTTGGCTATTATTTTGATGGGATTAATGCCATAGAACGGAATGCTTAAAAATTGAGATAAAAAAGAAAAAATTGAAACTCAAAGATTAAGACAATAAGAAGATAAAAATAATAAATAATAAAATAATAGTTGTACAATATAAGCCTCAGAAAATCGCCTCGAAATATTTGAGACTTGTAATATTAGGTACTATTGAATGATGATGGCCTGGATTAGACATGTGCCTATACATACACATCTTTTATAATTAATAATCATTATTAATTTTTTTAGTTATCTTTTTTTTTTGGGGGGGGGGGGTAATCTAAATTTAAAATATCAAGTGTCATTATTAGTTTATTTTATTATAGGCATCAAATAGTTCCTAATTGGCTATTCTCCTATTTGTCTATTCCTATATTATGTAGGTACAATATTATGACAGTAAAAAAAAACCGTTTTAAGAAGTACCAAATTATTTATTAATAATTAGTAAAATGTATTTTGTATTAAAAATTTAAAAGTAACTTAGAGCGACGTGACCAAAATGGGAAAGCGTTTCCAGAAAATATTAACTATACAAATCAGAGTTCAGTACCTCTAATTTTCTAAAAAAAAACCTCTGTTAGTAGCGGCAATTACAATATTAATTATTTTGTTGTATAAGAATGTGGAATGTTTTTCTCATTTAAAGATGATTTACGTGAAAAATTCAAAATTCAAAAGAGACCTTATATTAATTCTAAGCCATAATTGATGTGCTGTTACATTACTACATTATACTCATTATAGGTAACTGTAGTATAAATACAATACACTTTACCGATTGGTCATTATACTAGTATAAATATACAATAATATATATAATAAATATTTTTGTATATAGTAATTAGATTTATTGCACATGGGACATAGGTTGTACATTGTGAAAAATGTAAATAGCACATTCAAACAACGAGTGGAGTACGATATTTTTATAAAAGTTTCCCCAGTTGAACCTCGAATTTGTTTATACAAATTCTCGTTCTAGATATCGCATTTAAATAAATTGATTTCTTTTAAAACGAGCATCCGATAAAAATTGAAGTAGTTATAAGACTAGGTACTTATTTTGGTTTTTATTGAATACGTGTAAAATCTAAAAAGAAATTGATTCGTTGTTCAAATCAAACAAAACTTGATTCATCTTATGCACTTTTATATATTTAATTATTATATTATATTATTACATTCAACAAATTGGAAATACATTAATAATGGTAGGAACGTTCTGGAATGTTTTCTTACCAAATAATTCATTACAAACCCAATCATAATTTCTTTTGCTATATAAGTAATTTTTGAATGAATAAAGAAACATAACTGTTTTAAGAATTTCAATACATAGTTCATTGTGTATTTTCCATTAACTACTTATGAGTGTTCAACATATTTGTTTATGCTTTTAGTAATTTAGTATACATTTTTAACATACTATAACATGTTGAACATATTTTATGATAAAATAGAAGTAATATTTATACCCATAGAAACTGTTTGATTTGAATAAAGAAACAATTGAGTTCAGACAGTTTAGTGTAAGAAAAAATCACGTTGAGTTAGGTTCTTATAGTTTTCTAGGATAGTCTAAAAAAAAAATCGATTAATACCTATTGTATAGGATTTTTATTTAATCATTTAACCATTATTCCAATCATCCAATTAACTATTACTTAAAATTACTAACATTTAGAATTCCTGTCAATGTTGTAAAATAGTAATTTAAAACAAATCTTTTCCTGTACTAATGTTTTCAATGTGGACTGTGCCTTTTAACAACGCATGCATATTATTATTTATTGTATTCTTTATATTCTATATTGACACAACTGTGTTTGAGTAGCAACTAGGAATAGATTATTAGTTCTAGCGGGTGTTTATAGGAACAGTAAAAAGAGTACAAAACATGTATACAATAGCGCATGCATCGTGTCATTGAGTTGATAAAAAACGGGTTCATCCAGCTCGTTATTGAAGTATAGACAAAGTATAGGTACGCTCACATAGAATACTATGAATATGTATATTCATAGTGCACTTTACTGTATAGTGTATATCATTTCGTATACAGCAAGTGCTGCTGCCTAGCGGTAGTGTCAATTACAGGATTTTGGAGCTTGTAAAGTTTGTGAAATTAACATTTTAGTAATAAGAAATCTTGAATACTAATCATGGATTCGATTTATTTTATTTAAATTCATTAATATTAATGATATGTAATAAAAAATTTGTAAAATTTATAAAATATATAAAAAACTAAGATATAAAGGAGCTAGATTCAGAAATGTTTTTGATCAATAAATCAAATTTAGAAAAGTAATTTTCAATTTGTTCTACGTATATACAATTATTTCTAAAATGTAAACATGTATTATATATATATATATATATATATAGTGTTTCAGTGGCATATTTTTATATTTTTTCTATAATAAATACGTTTTTCGAAAGTGTATTCATATCTTTCGAAATGATGATACACCTATTATGATTTTGTATTCAAGTTTATTAGATTCTAGGCATTAATGTTTAGATTCTAGGGTGGTAAAAGACAAGTCGAATTGTAACTTTAAAATGTAATGACATAATAGTTTAATATATAACAGCGTTGAGTTTTAGACGGTTAAAAAAAAGATGATTACTCATAAATAAGGCTAGGGACTTCACGCCCTAAAAAACCTTAAAATATGCATGCATTTATGCCCTTAAAAATTATAATATATACTATTAAAATATGCAAAAATGCTAAAATATGCTCTAAAAAATTTTTATTTTTCGTAAAAAACGTAAAAAAATTACAAATTTATAAAGGTACACTAATATTTTAATTTCTTCTTTATGCTTGCCTTTAAATAGAAAAAAAACAAAAATTTCAATTATAATTGCATATTGTTATAATGATTTAATATTTTTTTAAATCTTACCCAAATGAATTGCACTTTGTCACTAAAATTTGTCTTATATTTTCAAACGTAAATGACCGGCGATTGTTCGCCAATAAATTTTTGTACCTTGAAAATGAACGCTCGACAAAAACAGATGTAAGTGGAGCGAATTTATAGAACTAATATAAAAGATATAAAATTTATTTCCTGCCGAGTGTTGTTTTAATATTAATAAAATATGTGAAATATGCTCTTAAAATAGAAATATAACAAAATATGCTCTTATAAGGAAAAAACAGCTGAATATGCAAAATATGTAAAATAAAAATCATTATTTTAAACTCCTAGTACAATGAAACACATTTTTATATCACTTAGCTATGTTTAGAATGATTATTGAAAAATATGCAAACTCCTATAAGTCCCTAGCCCTACTCATAAGTTATGCGTCATAATTCATATGTATTCGTATTTGGTTTCATTTCGTAAGTACTTATCATTTTTATTATATATTTATTATCGCCTATTCATATTAATTGTAGAGGCAAAGAAAAATTTAAATATAAAAATTATTTTTATTAAAAATAAATTATTGGCTAACAGTAAGTTATATGAACTCATAATATTCTGTTTTTATACATAAAATATGTTACATTATATTAATCATTTTTTAAATTATTACCTACACAAGCCATTATCATATAATATACATAATATATCATAATAGTTATTTTTTAGTCTTGAATTGTTAATGTTGTTAAAAATAAAAAAAATACCATGTACTGCAGCAAAGTATGTGTTGCATGCAACTATACAACTATAATACATAAACATAAACTATTAGCTTAATTAAAGGGCGCCTGGACGCTTATCGATATTTTGCACCAATATAAATTTTTTTATTCTTATTGTATAGGTAGTGCATTTGTAATTTGTGCCTAGGACTATACGTCTGTACGTGTTGATTTGTGCAACCGATATTTATTGTAAGACGTGGTAAGATATATTTATAATCAAGTAATTATATACTCTAAGTTGTAAATGCTTTACGATAACTACTAATTGTTAGTATTTACGTCATGTCAAAAACTGTTTCAGGGTTTTAATCTCATAACAATGTTTATAGTTGTTTAAACATTTTCGATTTTTACCTAATGTCTTTTTCAATTATTTTTTAATCTTACCAAATGTATAACTTATAAAAATTATTGAAATATTTTAAGCTTATCACGAAGTCTTAACAATATATAAAATATTTTTACAATGAGTTCAATTGTAATAATAATAAAAATATTTTTCTTTTCCCCTGATGAAAATATATTGATGTTGTCTTTTATAATAATAGGTACTTATACGACAAGTACAATTAATTTTCAAGTAGTTGGGTGAATATATTTTTGAAGTTAGAAGCAGATTATTTGAGATTGTCGTAGGTATAGAATTTTTTTACATGAAAACATTTTATCATAAAAAAATCTTACGTAAAATTTCTAATAATTATTAATTACGTACTATAATAATACAGGAGTACACAACCTTATTACTTGCCTACGCAAGCCAAAATTTATTTTAGATTTTCATTGAGGGCCGCATTAAATAATGAAATAAACGTTGTATAAAATACGATTGCAATGTTTAATATTCGTATATTTATTGATATAAGCTCGTAGTTATAATCGTAAAAATATTATAATAACCAAGAATCAAAAACCTAAAATGAATACATCTATATTTCTATATCTATATCCTTATTTATATCTATATCTATATCCTTATCTATATCTATATCTATACTAATATATAAATTGAAGTTGCTTCTTTTTGTTCGGGATAAACTCCGGAATAAATTACTTAATGGATCGTTGTGCAGTTTTTTTAAATTAAAGAGGACATTACAGAGAAGGTTTTAGGCATAAATTTATCCGATAAAGTTAATAAATGATTTGTTATTATTAATTAAAATAAACGTGTAATTGTATACCTATATATATTATGTACATATTGTGCGGCACGGCAGCCCACAGGTTTCCAGCTACCTGCAACCTGACCTTTTGTATTGCGTTTGATATCGGCGTTTTTCTGAGTTTATCGCACGTACACAAACAACATGTATATCCAATATTTATATTAATATCTTAAATTCTTAATAATACAAATTAACCAAATTAACCAAGGTAGTTTCAATCTTTACATCAAGACAGTTGCCTTTTCTATGTTCTGTAGTTTTGCATCGCTGTTTGTCGGATACATTTTTGCTGCGATACTATTGTATAGATTTGAGGTTGCGGTTGTTTTTTATATTTTAAGAGCGACTTCATTCAGTTCATTCTATATCTATACTACTATATAAAATTAAGTCACTTTTTTTTAATTCGGGATAAACTCCGAAACTACTTATTGGATCATCGTGCAATGAAAGAGGACATCACATAGAAGGTTTGAGTCCCATAGTTAATCAAAATAAACGTGTAAATTGTATACCTATCTATTTATATACTAAGCGCTCACCGAGAATGTGTTACGATCCGCCCGAAGCCGAATGGAGTTTTACGCACATTTATACTATTATATAAAATTGTAAGGGGGTTTCCATGACTGCGCTAACCGAGAAAATTACGGAATCAATTTGGCTGAAATATTTTACCGTTATACCTGACGATCTGCTGAAGGTTTTAGTACCACTTTTGTTAATAAAAAATAACTAATAAGTATACAGTTCTTGAGAAATGAAAGAACAAAACTAATTTTTGGGACCTCTCTGTGAGTCTGCAAGAACAAGCATTTTAGATTCTGAACGGAGTGATGGAATCTATTGATTTTACAATGATGTGTGTTTTTTTTGTGTCTGAGAACACCATTTTTTAGTAGTAAAAATGCTTCGAATTTTTTGAACAACTTTTTTGAAAATAAAGTGAATGTAGATGGTACTTAAGTACTACACAAGTAGTTTTTATTGTCATTCAAAAATCATCAAAATCCATAGGCACAATTTTTTTTTATAAGCGTTTGAACAGCGAATATTAACAGAAAATTACATGTAAAATATAATATAATGTATAATATTCTAGACTGACAAATGATATCAGTTTTTTAAATTTGCTCTAACTCAAAAACCAAATAAGACAAATACTTGAAATTTTTACCAAATGTTTATATTGACGTTCTTTATACATGGTTAAGTTTTCAATGTATTTTGACATATTTTGACTTATTTATAGACAATTTAAACTCTCAATCTTTGTAAGTTTTTTTTTTGAAATATCTATAAAATTTATTTGGCTGTCCGAAAACTCTTGAAAATTGAATACAATATTTATTATAAGTTATACTTATCGTAACTAAAAACCATCGAAGATCGTTTTACTCAATTATTTTTTATAAGCCCATAAAGTTCAAATTTGTATAAAATGTGTCAAAATCGCCATGATTTGCAAGGTATTTTGTAGTTGAAAATTCATAACATTTTTTCAGTTTATACTTATGGATTAAAATTATAACATTGGGTTATCCATAAGCTACTCTTCAAAAAGCTATAAAACAATTTCTATTGGACTTGAAGTAAAAAAATTTATGACCGATTGAAATTTAAATTTTTACGAAATTGCATACTATTGCATTATATTTCAATTTAAATATAAAATACTATATTATTATATACCCATTTTAGACCAACATATCATCTCCGTTCAGAATCGTTAATCGTATACAATGATACCTATTATTGCATTTAAATGTTTTTTTTTCGAAGCCAATAACAATTATGAATTATGATATATTTTATGGGTATATAATATTATTACGTTGACGTATTAATAATCGGTATTTTGTGTTTAGACTTTAGGGTTTATAGTAACATAATCGAGAAAAGTATAATAATATTATTATATTATTGACTCCTTGTTTTTCTCGTTCGATAACAAATAACAGCCCATATGCATAGAAAGTTGTACAATATACAAACATGTTGAAAATATGCTTATTATTACTTATACGTTATTATAGGTTATTACCTGTTGAATGCATTTGCATATTATCAACTTAACCATTATGGTTTGCCCGGTTTTACTGAAAACTCTAAGCTCAAAAATAAACATAGCTTTATAAATAAGTAACTACTTCGTTATTTTCTCAGATCATATTGTTGTTTCTGGGTTTCCAATTAAAATTGAGAAATAATAAATACATAGAAAATATTTTATGAATAGTATATTGTTTAGTTGAACAATATGTAAAGATACAATATGTATTTAAATTTGATCTATTATTATATTATTATTAATTCAGCTATAATATCTTACCAAATTTAATTAATAGTTTCTAACCGAGTAATGATGACGCAATTACAGTATATTAATCAAAAATAGGTAAATAGAAATAGAATATAGATAGTAATTACTATACATTATAGATTTATAGACGGATATTATTCTTGACATTTTAATTCTAAAGTGGATAGATTATAAAATTAAGTACATCAATGTTGTTACTAATTTTAGATAGTCGATGTGTAAGCAACTGATGATAAAAATTTTTAATAAAAATTACAATACAATATTTAAATAAATATAAAAAAAAAAACGTGTTATACAAAGGCTAATATTTGAAATTGTATAGAATAAAGTTTTAGTGCGTACCTATATTACGCATGTGCTGTACAGGAGGTTTTCACCGGAGGGGATAAAACTATTATACTATTGCTGTGTTGCATTGCATTGCTTCAATGCCATAATTATACAATTCGTGTTTGGATATAATATATATCCTTGTATACCTTGTGTACCGATAATAAAGAAAAATCCTTACGTAATAAATCACCCGAAGCAATATAATTTAGAAACGATTGCCGATTGGTGTAAATGGATTTAGTTTTAGTCAACTTATGTTTTATTTTTATTGGAGTGCAAACAAATTATTCATTTGTCATTATAAAATGTTATATTGACGCATGTTTAAATAAATAGAACCAGCAACATTTTTTCTCGTTGGAAAAAATTAAAAAGTAAAACACTATCTCAACAAGTGATAACTACTGTTCGGGTACTTAAAATATTAAATATTAAATCAAATCGAATAGTATTGCGAATGTACATAGTAATACGATTGAATATTATAGGTAGGTATACTTGTTTTGATCAGGCGCGACCGACTAAATTTTTATGTGGTATCTAAATCGAAATGTTTAAAACTCCCTGCGTGATGTGAAAACTGTGAAAATCACGTGGTAAACACTCAAATCAGGTTTATTCCAACGAATTTGCAAATGGCTTCGCGACTCTACACCTGTAATATAATATAGTATATTATAATACAAATGTGTACAGTTTAGTCGTAACGGTATGATGGTTTCGCGATTGACTATTGTTCTCGCAAATTTTCGAATTTCGGCGGTTGTACCAACAATTTCCCCAGGGCCCCCAGCAATAAACGTCGTACCGGTTTCGGTCACCAGACGTCGCGACGGACGCGCGCCATAGATCGTGTACGTTTCCCCCACCGACCGATGCGATATCCGAAAAGCGCGGCGTCCCACAGATACCCGGTTCTTTTTTTTTCGCACACCAGACAGACGCCGGTTTTCGAGGCACGTACCAACAACACGAAGCGAACCATAATTTGTATTTTTCAGCTTCAGTTTTCTACTCTCTTTCTCTCGCTCTCCAATACCAATAGCCGTTTCTACACCCGCGGCAAACTTCAACATTTCACAACGCTAAATTAATAACATAATATCGTTAACATTTAATTAATATCATACGATACAGTTAACGCCCCCCCCCCCCGTGCTCCACCGTTATATACTTGTACAGCAGACTTTTTCAGCGCACGAAAATCCAAAACGACATGGAACAACACCGGATAAGTCGCACGTTCGTGCTGCTGGCACTGGTCGCGTTCGCGCGATGCAACCCGACCGATGTTGCTGGAACAGATTCGACGACCGCCGTGGCCACGTCTACGTCTCAGCCGACGACAGTTACGATAGATCACACCGTCACCAAAACCGTCCTGAATAATGCAATAGCCAAATCGGCCGCCTCGGTGAGTACAATATATGATGTGTAACTAACTAATAATATATATATATATATATATATATGTACGCGCGTAAATAATATTATATTATTTGCAATTTTCAAATATGACGGGGGAAGGGAAGCGGTTATACATTTGCCGGAAAGTTATGGACGGTTAACATCAGTGTCGCGATTTTAAGTCTGTAATGTGAAACTTATGAAATGAAAATTTGCCAACCCTCCCTTAAATATTTGAAATTATGTCACTCCTCAAAATCTTTGAAAATTTGCCGCTTTGGGCAACGGGGCTCATAACCCGGCCCTACCCTAAATATGTCCCTGCTGCATATGGTGTGAGACCGTGTTACCCTTATCACAGTGCATGCAAAGTTATGAGTAGTGGCGTGTTCAGAATTGGGTTTGATTTGAATTTTTTTATAATTATTTGCACTTCATCAATACGTACTTATTGGATATTGATACGCCATTCGGGAAGAGATGTGTTCGAGAGACGTATAAGAAGTGCACTCGGGGGGTGGGGGGGTTGGCCGTTACCGGTGGTGGTTGGTTCGTGGAGATAGGTAATTCTGTCCGGGGTAACGGCGTAATATTTAGGAGTCTATTTGTATATTATTTGTTCAAATCTGTATTATATTTTACGTAAGTATACGCATCTATGTGTAGGCACACTTTTTTTGGTGTAATTTTATGTTGTATATAATATATTATAGTATGCACATGATGAAAATGGGCACTAGCGATGTATTATGTTAAATCGTATGAGATACAACAAAAAGCGCGGACCAATGTAGTTTTTGAAGATTTACAATTCGACACGAATTGTGTGTTTTTTTTATTCCCCCGGTTAATCCGAAGAGGGCGCAATTTTTTATTGCCCATATATGGTCGTGCGTTACCCACAGAAGTATGCCCTTCGTCGTTCTAATAACTGTATTGGTTGTTTTAAAATACATTCAACCCCGGTATTTCCGTTAATTAATATTGTTACCGGGCATATTTATAGGGCAAAATTATTGGGTTGTGGAAAACAATTGTGTTGTTAATTAAAAATAATATTGTAAGTTAAGATAGCATAATATAATGTGATCGAGAGCTATTGGTTTAGAATTGGGAAAACTTGAGTGGTTTCAAAGTTTATATAGTATGGTTAATAAATAATAATTACTTCTCTCGTTTTTCATCTATGAATTATATTGTAATACAAATACTTTCGATATGACTTATTTAAATTATTATTATTGCATTAAACTTTTGCTATACTACACGTAACTATCAAACAGAGAAAACCCGACATGTAGGTATTGTGAATATGTATATGAATATTTATACGTATATCTTAAACAAATATAATGTTTTGATCTTTATACTTCTGTGATTGTATTGTAGATGATATCTTCATCTTTATAGGATTACTAATAATAATACTATAATATTATTTTATCAACCAACTAAATGCAACTCTCAATTATCATATTAACCATGTTGCATTTAGTCGTACAAAATATCGATTTCATTTTTCGTAATTGCACCGACTTTTCCAATAAAATTGCTTTTAAATCTGCATGTACTCAATTCTATATTAAAGTTTGAACTATGGACCATGTGGTCTCCTAATCAATTCTCTAATTAACTTTCGGCAAAATCCAAAACAAATATTTACGGTTTCCAAATTATTTAAAATATGTGTTATATTTAAAAATTATCTTTCCTCATATATACATTAAGTTTCTTTTTTCTTTTTGAACGTTAAAAACTATTCCTATGTAAGTGCCAACTTAAACAGCGTATAGTGCTCACTTTGGGGTTTTTGATGATACGTCTTTTTTTACCAATTATTAGAAATATTGTAAATTTATACAGGTAGTATTAAAAATAAATAATATTTGTTTATTTTTCTTAATATTATTTTTAATAATAATTTACGATGACATTATTGACATTCTATTGTTATTAATGTTTTTTGTAATCCGGTGTAGCTATACCAAAAGTCAAAATATTTTATTTGAATATTTATTGTTTTAAATAAATACTAAGAATTATCATGTGTTATGTATACCTTGAATGCAGTATAATTTATATCTACCTGTGTTAGAACCCACGCTAACAGGTAACAATTCAGAAAAATAGGTAAAAAAGCTCACAAAATTATTTCATACACCTTCATATAATTTTATATTTTACTGCAGTAAGTGCAGCACTTATCATGATAAGTGATTTTTATTAAGGTATAACTCATAACCTAAGAGAGTTGTCTTCTTAGCATGAGCGTTCTTGGTTATACGTCTATTAAAGTTATTTATTTCTATTTTTAATTATCGAAAATGAAAATAAAAAAATATAATAAACTATCATAATTACAAAGACAATAAATGTATAATGTTAAAATAGGTTAATAGGTACCTACACTCAATTTTACATAATATGACGTGTTTATTATTATGCAAATTACGTCATATTAAATAACAATTTTTTTATTTTTTTTTTTTTTACAAAACATTATTCCTAAATAATTACCGTATTGATTGTTTTGAATATAAATTCGAAATATTCTACCACATGTTATACATACTAGCTTCTATATTAGGTATAAGTTTGGTTTTTTACCGATCATTTTAATCATTTTAAAATCCACGTTATTATTATATTGTTATTTATTATTATAATTTATAAAATATTTATATGTTATAATTGTCGTGATTCATATGATCATCAATTATCGGTAGTTTCATTTATAACTCCCGGAATCGCAATGTATTTTCTATATTTATGTCATAAAGGTGTATTAATTATCTATTAATGTTTAGAATTCCTTTTATTTCAATTTATTTTCATTTACAAAAATGTATGAATTACTTTTTGATATTGACATGTGATTTTTAGTAGTTTACTACTCTAATTTGTCGTGCTAGTAATTGCTAGTCGATAATAAAATTCTGTGGCCTATAAGCCCGTGCAGCTATATAGCCAATTTTACTATGATAACAATATAACATCCCCTCTAACATGTATTTAGATTTATATCATTACCACCTACCCACCCACGTTTTAGATTACCAGCATTGACACTACTTATTTGATAACCTATGTGAACGCTACTGTTATCGTTTATTGTACAAATATAGTTAATATCAAATTTTACCACGTCAATTGACGTTACAATCAGTTTTCGATAGTATAAAAAAAAAAACTGTACCTTTGTTTATTCGAATTTTCTTGACAGTTACTATAGCAAAAACATTTAGGTTTATACAATTGATGATTCATTAAATGCAAATACTTTGTAACAAACTATAACACACTTGTTTACACTAGTTATATTTATGTAAACGAATCAAAAATGAACTAAGTATTAAAGAAATCTAGTTTATTCTTGTATAATAATTGCACCTATGACATAGTATATTATTGTTTGTGGATGTTCTGATTACTTTGTTCAATATTAATTATGTTATTTATTATTTAATATTTATGTTATTAAATAAAATACGTCATATTTTGTTGCGATGTATTATAATGGAGAATTTTCAATGTAAATTATGACGAAATTCAGTAGCCAACAGGTTTCCTTGGAAAATAGTGGTTAGGATTAAAATAGGCCATAAAAATATAAAAATGTACAGAAGTTTAGGGATGTTTAATACAAAAAAAGGGATCTAAAAAAAGGGTGAACAAATAGTAAAAATGTAGGTTTATTATAAAATAATTATATGTGTATAGGTACATATTATATAATATGATCTATACATTAATGTATAATTAAGTATTATTTTGTTAGAATTATGTTTTTATAAAATTATTACTAAGTTATAATATTTTAAATTTGAATAAATTAAAAATATACGTAGATGTATTTTAATCCACAAAAGTTCAACTATGACTTTTCACAGAAATAAATGCTGTTGTCGCAGATCATATTCTTATAAATCCACGTAAAATAATATTTCATATTTTTCTTAAAATATTATAGTAAAATATATTATTTACATAAACGTTTTAAAGTCAATTTATTTCAAAATAATAGGTATAATATAATAACTGTATTAATGTTGTTTTTGGTTTATTAAATTATGCACGTAACACAAATTTTTCTATAAAAAAAAAAACTTAAACTTTTTGTCATTTTTTAATAAAATAAAAAATTATAAAGACTTACATCAGCTTAGTCTTACTACTTAAGAACATTGTAGTAGTACATTATTTTTATTCATATTAGGTACCCAAGTATTCTGTATTGGTTAAATGGAAAAAAGGTACCCTGCAAGTAATATAACCTATATCATAATACCTATAATTTTTATTAATCTTTAATCATGATTCCTTATTATGCCTTGATTGTAATCGATCACCTTATTATGTTTTCATATAAGCTTTATGAAAAAAATGGGTTTCGCACAAAACTAAACTTTTTTTTATTATGGTTAATAGTTGTACCATTTGTACCAAAACTAGTTTTTATTTTTACTTTTATTTTATTCATTTTTTGTTTTTTGGGAATATAATATTTATTTTAATTGCTTATTTATAAAAAGGGCGCTAAGTTTCGTAAGGATTTTAGAACACTTAATAGTTATTACTTTTATGTCATTATATTATTTAAACTTTAAAGTCATATAAATCAACTGATTATTTAAATAGCGAAATAATCAGAAGTATAGTACATATATTATGCATATAACTATACTATAGACTAATTTAAACAAGTAATTGCGGGAGGTAGGAGATGAAATATTTTTAAATATATGCTAAATTTGAAGGTATTTATATTTGAATAAATTATTCAAAAGTAATAATATCTCAGTTATTTAAATGTTGAACAATATTGTCCGATCTACAGAAAAATATTAATCATTATAATAGTAACAATTTTTGTTGATTAAATATTCAATGAGTTATGAGAAAAAGTTTGTCAGTGTAACATTTAGAATGTACATTTTATAATAACGCAAGTGTACAGGTGTTGAGAATTGAATCAGCAGTTGTCATACTTATAATTAATACTTGGAAAATAATAATTATTCATTGCGCAGATATTGCTTGTGTTAATACCTGCAATAATTGAAAAACAGAAATATTTCGTAAAATATATATACGAGTACTTATTAGTGTTTTTTAGTATATTATTATTTTTTTAGTAATTTAAGGCTTTTTAACGAAAAAAATTGAAAGTAGATTTTACCTATTAACAATTAATTATATATACATGATTTTTTAATTTTAAAAATATTTTTGGATTACTTTAAAAGTATGACATTTCTGAACTTTTATAACTTATTTTTATTTTTAATACACAATTGTGAAGAATGAAAAAATGAATATTTCTTGCAATCAAACAATACATAAAAAAAAAAAAATGTATCTATTTTATTTTTTCTAGATCGACTAAAGGGTTAAGGTTTATGACAAAACTGCTGACCCAATAGCCTAATATATTATAAGTTTTAATTTTACAAATGGAAATACTCCTTTTTTTTTATAATTTCTTACACAATACGTCAATGCATACCTAGGTACATATTACATTAAAATATAAACTTTATCGATATATTTTGTCACCTGTCAATAGTTGTGATACCATTTGAAAATTCATACAAAAGACTACGTCCACGTAGAATATATTAATGGGTGTACTAGTGTGCACATAATTTTTTGTGTACATATGTAGTAAACATAAACTTGAACTTTTATAGCCTTTTCATTATAGTCGGTCATTGGGTTAAATGAACATAAACAATCTTAGAATTCGTGTGGTATAGCAAATGTAACATAACGTAGCATTAGTATGTCTGACCTAAAGAAAAACGACCATTAAATTTGTTTTGTAAGTTTTGATACCTAATACTTGTCAATGTTGACGTTCTTGTCTAAATTGAATAACCTCCGTTAATATTATTACTTATCTCTTTATTCTCAAGGTTAGTTTCTTTGTTTGATCTAAGAAATTTGATATTTAAACATAGATTATAAGTTATAACTGCAAGTTTAATACTTATATTTTTTAAATAGTTCAACAAAGTATAAAATTCTATTAGGAGAGATTAATATAAAATACAGGATATGAAGTTAATGAAACAAAATGAAAGATTTAGTTAATATAGGTGGGAGACTGATAATAAGCGATTCATTTTACGAAATCGAAGGCACCGTGAAAGATAACGATAAGGTGGGGATCAAATAATTTATGTTGTTATTAATCGATTGATACATTTCTCCAATAAAATTGCCTATTATGTTTTTGAGGATGAGTTCGACTAGACACTAGACAGACTATACAGAGTGCAACGGCACTCTTAATTGAAATGATGAGATAATCGTATGAAAATAAAATAAGATTTTGGCTATTACTAGTCAAATTGTACAACTGCATTGAACATGTGTTTGATATTTTCAAAATTACTGAATTTCGTGTGTTCTACGGAATAGTACAAAATAAACTCTTATAGTGTAATCCAGATTTTTCTATACTTTTGTTATGTTACTTTATAAATCTTTATTGCATTTTCTCACACTCCAATTACTTTTTGCTATTTCCACGTTTCACAACAATGTAATATAAACACGACAAATTTTTGCTAAATTCAGTCTTCATAAATCGTAATTAAATGATTCGCATTCTATTTTGATCGGTTTCGAGTAAAACTTTCGACTACGGTAGAAGAGTACACTAGTATACGCAGGGAAAACGAATTATTTTGAGTGGCATAAGTATTTCGCTTGAATGCAATTTTCAAGTCCTGCTAAAGAAAAGGGAATTTAGGAAGCAGTTTAATATACCACCGGTTCACCGATCGTTTACAAAACTATTTCTGAGTGCTTTTCGATCGTCAATCCTGCATGCAGACTTGCAACTGACATAATAATTTATTAAGGAAGATCGATAGGAGGGACAACGCACCAGACAGGCAGAGTAATTACGTTTGTCTCTCTGGAGTTCCAAGTTTATACTACAATATGTATTATGTATATTGTGTATTTGAATGTATCTACGTGGAAGTAGAATTCTTGAAAATGTAAGTCACACTATAATTTTCATTATATTATTTATTATAGGGGTGCATAATCTATCTTAAGGGAATTGTAAGCCATGGTTTTCTGTCTCTGTTTGTCATACGCGAATTTATTAAGTTCAACGTTTAAAAATTGTAAGGAAATCGATCTAAAGAAGACTCCATAGCGAATTCAAATCAGTTTTCAAAATTCTTGTCGAATTAATTGATCGATCGGCATACGTTAGAAATAGAAAACGTCTAAATTCCTATGTTGTGCTTGTAATAGACAGAGACAGATAATGGAATACAATCCTCTTAATTAATTTTTAATATATGTATCAAATATTTATTATAAATGTCTTTCAAATTCTAAAATAATAGAATATGTCTTTCATATATAATTGAATCAATTAACTATATTGTAAAGAAACGAGTATACATTTTTTGTTTACTAGCAATCAAAAGTAATTGTTTCACATTAAAATGAAATAACAAATTATCGATTAAAAACATATTTCTGTGTGTCGAAATAATAATTACTAAAAATAATTTTTAAATTGTGCATTTTTTAATTTTTAAATTTGATGAGCTCTTTCCAATGAGGCATTAAGGCTCGACAATTATACATATACATGTTATTTGAATTTACAGTTTACATATTATGATCAACAATTTTTGTAGATTATATAATAATACAATTGAAGAATTGAATATAATAAAGATTAATACCATGGTGTAATGAAAAATGTAAATTGTAATAATGAAGAAATCGGTAGTATGTTTATGGAAGATTCATTTTATTTAGGACGGTAGTAACTGGTAATAAGAGATATAAGTGGGTTAATAATCGAAGAGAAATTTATAAAGAAAATTGTGCATTTCATTTATCATGAACTACATAAACTTCAACACAGGGTCTCAATAAAAAAAAAAAAATTATACATGAATGAATCATAATAATATATCGTTTTAATAATAATTTGAGTTATAATCCTAAACATTAGTACTTTTATAATTTTATTACCTCAAAAATATTTTTACACATTTTTTATACATTTATTTAATTAAATTGTTGTTTGTGATTTATATAAATAGGTAATTTTTCACAGGGTTTCGAGAATTTTAAACTATTTAATATATTGATACTTTTTAGCTAGCTGTTCCATGTAAACTATTCTATAGGTACTTTATTATTTTCTAATTTTTTAATTTATATTTGATTTTATTCATATAAATTATAATCATTTACATGCAAATTTGTACAATTATTTATAATGTATCATAATATTTATAGATTACAATTTACGTAACAGATATTATGTTATATGTGTTTTAATTATAAAACATTATTCATAAGACCAATCAACTATTTAAACATAACATAATAGTGGTCAGTCATCTCAAAATTTATCAATTTATCATATTTATTATTTACTCAGTCTTGATATGACTAGATCATACATTTATAATAAATTTAATGTTTAGCTATGTAACATTTAAACCATAGAAATAAAATATACTTTTTACGGTTTGAAACGACGGTAAAGATATTCTTTAAACACGAAACTAGATTGTTTCAAGTTACCTGGAATGTTCCCATCATATTTGAACTCTGTTTCCATCTACCTATATAATTAACACTATTGTACATGTTTTTGAATACATTGCTTTTTCAGTTATTTGTATTAAATGAGAAGTACACTCACGCACACTGCTATTTATTACTTATGAATATATTAAAAATCATTTAAGTCAACGTACTCCAAAATCATGGAAAGTTTCCATTTTATTTTTCTTGGCATAATATATATATATATACTTGTGGTGCATTATAATGATTGTTATAATAATTATAATTTATTGTCTATTTATTTATTGTGTATCATTATGTATTTCGTTTACGAATAAATTATTTTCTCATTTCGTGCACATGGATAGAACATTTTATTTTTGCATTTTTGTGAAAAATAAAGAAAATAACCCTTTTTTGCCGTATAATAGTCTGTGTGATTGGAATATTTTATTTTATTATCTGACGACGACCCGGCCTCCTCATTATTCGTGATTGTAAAAATGCCTTTAGACAATGATCCCTTCGATGAGGACGCACTATAATCCATCGTGAAACAATTTCCTCTTGAACACAATTTAACGACTAATACAGTCACTTGAGAAAAACGAGCAGATAAACCGCTTCACGGGTAGATATGAGTATATATTGTGATTATCATGACCTAAATTGACTGTATTATTTAATAATAATTTACATTTAAAAAAGATTTTTCTAAATTCTCACGGAAACACGTGTTGTATTTTGTTTATTTAGATTTCACGCTGTGTTTGACACTATAATGCTATCTTATCCCTGCGTGGCGGCTGTACAGAGTCAGTGATAAATTTACCAATCAAAATAAGCCTTATCTTACCTATATTATATGGTATTATGTCGCCACATGGTAATATTTCGGTTTTCTGGTATGTCGTTCCCATTTGGATAACATAATCGCTTTGCGCCTGAACATAGTGACCCGGATCCTATACACTATTATACGTAGAACACTTGTATGTCAAGTATTTATAAGTTTATACTATACATATTATTATATTCACTGACGGCATGACATTTTATACGAAAAAAATATTATTATTGAACAAATAAAAATAAAAATACTATAATTCTATACTCGTAACTGTTCCACTGTTCGGGTAAAGGCATTGTAGAGGCGTCCGGTGACGCTACTTTTGATATAGGATAAGCATAAGGGATAGCATTGAGCTTGGGAGTAAACAATAAATCTGAAATATATCTAATTTGTTGTGTTAATTCTATTCGTATTCGTACAAGAATTTTTACACGACATGGCGTAGTGTGTTCGTGGAAAACTTCGTTAGTGCTTGAGTGCATGACGTGATATTATAACAACGTACGATAAGGTACTTAAGTGCCCAAACGGCATATACTTGAGTGTTACGTCTAAATCGCCCATAATACGTAATCTGCAACGCAGCATCATTGCCTAATCTACACGATGCCGTATTACTAATCATTAGTTCAATTAGTTCATATCAAGTACTCGTCACTCGCGTCGTAAAAATAATATCATACGTGCAAACAGGCACAGCGCACAGGTAGTTATTCACAAGGTTTTCATATACATGTAGTTCGGTATTGGTGGCATGAACCCTTCTTTCTTGAGTTATAAATTGTAAATGTAATTTCGTCCCAAATTGAAAATACATAATGTCACAATTTTATAGCGTTTCCTTGTGATCATTTAACAACGAAACCTCATAAATCAGCCTAAGATTGCATGCAGTATTTATTAAAAAATTTCTAAACTTCTAAAGTTCAGTTACTAGATAATCTTTTTTTCATGTACTTCACGTCTTATTTCATCAGTCACCATCATTGTTACTTATTGTTTTCTGCATGTAAACAGATTGTAGTAAATTTTTAATAATAACAAAATAAAGAAATATTAACGATATTTAATTATATTTTGTACTAATTTTGCCCTAAAACTCTAAATAATGTAAGTACATGACTACTTGAGTATTTTTTTACGTACATATAGTTATTAGTATTTGGTTATCGGTAAAATATCTAAGAATCTAAATATATGCGTAGCCACTAAACTCGTATAGTATTCGTTATTAAATTCTATAATAATGATTATATTGGTATTGCATGTGTACCCGTATTTGTATCAATCGCATAACGCGACCAATGGCTGTAGTATTTCGTACATATAGAAACACTTGCGTACTACTAGGTATGACGAAAAGTACAATAATTATTTCACTGACAATATTTACCTAATCATGCGTCCACGCGAAATAAACGTATTATTTACTTTTGCGACTTGACATATTGTTCGTTGCAGGTATTATAATAATAATAAAAAAAAATGATGGCATGGTGTGACAGAACGGTTTGCCATAGTCACTCGCAGTGCTGCAGTTAATCACCATCCGTCGCTTCTAGCGTTGGATGGGTGACCGCATTGTCCATGCCCACAGCACGCATACCCTCGTAGGTAATCTTAAATGAATAAAAAAATTACAAAAAAACGTGGAGGGCTAATGGCCATAGCTGCCGGACCGTCCCTAAAAATAGACCAATTAAAAGAATAAAAATAAACACCGGTCGGACGTTGGTAAAAATGTTATATTATATAGACTATAGTCCATATCATTGTAATGCAAGTTCGATTAGATCGTTTTGTTTGTATCGCCAGGATATTATCGTATATTATATACAACCGAATAACACTCTGGCTGTTAAATATTATTGTCGGTCGTTAAAAAAATTGTTGTCATTGTCAAACGTCATTGTATATATAGAATACACGGTATGCATTGTATGGAGATCTGCTGCAGTACATCGGTATAATAGGTGTTGGTGTACTCGTAGACTCGTTTTGGCTTCGTTCGTTTCGAAATCGCGTCTGTTTCGCGTATATACGTAAGGAGCCGCGGGACTCGTAACTAGTTGCCGAAAAGGGGAAAATTCTAAGGGGTATATATAGGTATATATATATATATATATATATATGTATGGACGTGGACGAGGGAAGTGAATTCACTGCCGGAGAATGGAAGGGGGAGAGCGGTTAAAGCGGAGGGGATATGGAGACAGACACGTGGTGAGAGAACGAGAGAGAGAGATTTCGCACGCAAATAATATAACGGTCCAGACGACGTGCGGGACCTCCGCCACTCGTCCGCCAATCAGTCTGCATCGCAGACGGGCCTACGGGTGGTGAGGCGTATATACGCGGCGGCCGATTAAGGGGCACGGGGTGGAGATGGGAAAAAAAAAACTTTCAAAACCCGGCCGCCTCTGCCCCCCTCGCCCTTCCAGAGCCGTAGACGTGCCGCCGGCCGTTTCTCCTACCCCCGTAATCGTATCCGTCGCCGTGCAACGCGTTTACCCTGTATTGAATTTCTGCAGCGGACCTATATAATGTATGAGCATACAGCAGTATATACGGTGAACAGACAAAACATCACATAGCTGCGTGTTACCCCCGTGCAGCGCTTCAGATATCTCCCCCGGCTCTCCCCCCATGGGGTACCTACCTACCTACGTACGTATTCACACCCACAATTATTATAATATAATACATAATACCGGTGAAAGACGTGAAAATACGGTGTATAAGCGCCAAAATGAGATAAGGAAAAAAAATAATAAAGTCATGTCGTACGAAAGTGCTAAAATCCTAGGTACCTATCGTTAAAAACTCCAATCGTTTATTTATGTTAACTGTTAATATATTGTTATTACCTATTTCGTAAGCGTTCGTGTAAAATTAATCTTACTAAAACTAATACAAAGAAAGATGTTGTACGCGCTTTATATTTAATGAGCAAAAATATAGATTTTTGCCAGAAATAGCCAATGGTAATGTGTCATTAGGGGGTAAAAAAAAATGTTCTGTTGGAATATTGAAGTAAATTAAAGATCAACAAAATCAACCAATTTATTAAAATCATATTTATCTACGATATTTATTTATCGTTATATATACAATTTATTTTTATGTACCTATATACTATATTTTAACAATTAATATCGATTAATGACAATTTTTAATATTTTTTAATACTTACATGCATAAAATGTATTAAATATTAATTTTGGCGCAAACGGTAGTCATTTTTGCACTTTTGACGCTTATGTCATACAGTCACAAGTACGGCTTCTCGTTCGTAAATCATTATCACTATTATAATTATTATTATTACTTAATTGCGGTACACTTGAGTAAATGATGACACGAGTATAGGAATGCGATGTAATAATGCGATATTCACGTTGTTGTATAAAGTTTTGCTATGCAAGTCAAAAGTCAAATACTACGGCGTAAAAATATATCGTTCACAGACACACAATGATATAGCTGTGCGATTTATTTCGATGATTATAATTTAATAATGCTATAAGATGAATCAAATAAAATGTTATTTAATTACGTTAATTCGTAAGTTTAGGTATATAATCCATATGATTATTTTGTGCGGTGCGGTATTTAAGTACTAACATGTCATACGTGAAAGAATTGTTGTAGAGTTGATTTTTTTGGAAGTAATCATTTTACCAACGACCTGCTCAATATATATACATTTAATTTATCAAGAGTCATTATCAACTAAAATCAAATTAGTTGTATAAATAAAAGGTTGTATTATAAAATATTACAAAATATAAGGTTTAAACGTGTAAAATCGGCGTTATTTGGTCACTTAAAGTGTATAAGAATAATTTCTGAAGGGCAGTCATTTAAAAAAATCATAAATCATCTATTTGATGAAATTAAATTTTTTCGGGCATATGTGAACTTTATTTTTTATTAATAAAAATACCATGAACAAAAATGTAGACATGAAAAAGCAAGTACACTCGTTAAGCTCTGAGACAATAATATCACAATCAAGAAATTCGTTCAAAATATCCGATCACGTTAATCAAATATTGGAGGGGCCGGAGATTTAAGTGCTCCTTCTAAGATTTTTAAAAAATTTGAGATTCACTCTGGAAATATTTTAGTTAAGAAAACCAGTTTATATATATACGGTTATCGCGTACGTGTGCTAATTTATTATTCGCATACGAACGCATTCATCGCATGATTACAGTTTATGATTTATATTTTGGCAATTTATAAATTATTGATGATGAGATTATTATGACCAAAGTGGTCAACTTTTTTCAGATATCCTTTCACCTACGTTTAGTGACAAAAATACGTACTCAAAACGAACGAATTATTAAGTCTTGGTTTTTATTTTCTTATCATAAAACGAATCCGAAATATAATAATATATAATATGAATTCTTTAAGAAAATAATAAATGCGTAACAACATATGTATATACATAAAATATAGTGGTAAAATGCTGTTGAAATTGATTACTATTCAAGTATAATGTATTATTTTGAATGAATATTTTTCATATTTCGTTAAAATAGGTCATTAGAGAAAAACAATTATTTATAAGAATGACGGTATATTATAATACATTGGTACAACTGTTATTTATTCAAATAATCAATTACAAGTAAACTTTTTACCAATTTTAATGAATTCGTCGCGTGTGACGTTATGAATTAAATTATAATATTCACATATAAAAAATTCAAAACCATTTTTATTAGCGGATATCGTTTTTTCTTAATTGGATTTTAAAAATATCATTAAGCTGTATGATTTTTTAAAATATCACGAGAACTATCAAAATGGTTGTCTAAAAAATGATTTACGAGAAGAATGTGTTAGTGCCATAATTTGCATTGGACTAAAATGTTTGAACAATCCAGTGCATTGAACTTTTTTCATTGTGATATGGAACAATGAGAAATATGCCATTTCGAAAATAATTGTATGAGCTGTAGTTGAGGTTGTAGATGTAATCGAGTGAAGATTGGATTGTAATCATAATAATTGAACAAACCCTTTATTATTCAATACATTTTTATACAACAGCCTCCTTCAAAAGTACAATATTATTTGACCAGCAACGTTTTATTTGTTTATTTTTATCCGATTGCGTGATAAACGTAAAAATGAATAAAGAATATAATACTTGTTACGATGTAATATAAAAAATAATTTTTAATAATCATTAAAATACTGTCTTGGTTCGTCATTAAAATTTAATTACTGTTTTGAATATCAACAAATGATGTATATACATTAAAGTTATATTATGAAAATGGTACGAATAAAATATGAAATAGTGAATACCTTTCAAGTATATACTTTTTTAAAAGCGTCTAAATTAGCGTATATATTTTGTGTACCATTTTTATATTTTACAATAAAAACTATACAAATTAAATGGAAAAAAAGAATTGTATCTATTTGTGTATAATATGTTTTTGTGTGGTGCTTAAGTAATTACCATGTTTTTGTTATGACTGTTATGAACATCAAGGCGTAATTACATTTTCTAATGCATAATAGACGTACATTTGGCGTATTTTTTTTATGGTGATCGATCGTTGATCTGTGTTCGTGTTCAATATTGTAAAAACAATTCGTAGACTATACACTAATAAAACAGATTAAATAGCAGTTTTGTTTTACAAACATTTAATTTTGATTTTCAAATGAATAAAATTCTATATGTGAAACCAGTGCTGTACCCAGGATTTGTTTTAAAGGGGGGGGGGCTTAAACATTCATACTTAACTTTATAAGAAAATAGGAAATAATTTAAAAACATATATATACAGTATACACATAGTATTTAATGTATTATGCATTCAATATATTAATGTAAATTGTCACAATTTAAAATCTAAACGCCTTTCCTTTATCGACGTAAACATATTTAAAATAGTATCTGTATCAATTTGTATGTCTCTATGTATATTCATAAGTGCTAACCCGTTTAATCTTGCCTCACCGGTAGAGTTTCTTAAATAGGTCTTGATTCTTTTTAAAGAAGAAAAACTTCTTTCAACCGACGCCGTTGATACAGGCAAAATAGCAAGAAGTTTTAATAAAATATTTATATGTGGGAATAAATCTTCGGGGCATTTTGGTAATGTGTCTAATGCATTTTTTGGCAAGTCATTTTCTTCATTAGACCATTTTTGCTTCCAAAATTCAAATTCATTTTTTAATGAGTCCATGTGAATGTTTTGATTATTAGGTCTTAAATCTTCTTCGTAAATATATTATCATGTCTAAAAACAGTTTTGTACTGGCTTCTGCCATGATAGGTAAACCGGTAGCTCTGTTTCTCTCAGTTATATTTTATCTATCTTTCTAAACACGGTCCATAATTTATATTAAGTAGGTGCTGTAGGTAGTTATGTCAATTGTCAATGAATCACTATCATTATTCATTGTTGACGTCGCGTTGTAGCCATAGGGCATAGAGTAATAATATAAAGTAAATAGTAAATATAATAATATATAACCTATCTTGAATCGTGGCCTTAAGGTATGCCCATATCTCACTCATCAGCATATATTATGATATGAGCCCATTAGTCATTACGCATTACTAAAAAAAATACCTTTCCTGAGATTTCGGGGGAGGGGGGGGGCTTAAGCCCAAAAGCCCACCCCCTGGATTCGGCAGTGTGTGGAACTAATACTTACGTTGAATGGCACTACAAAAATTTCACCCTAACATTCGAAAATCGATTCCGTTAACGATTGAAAAAATTGTGCTTGTGAAACAATTTTATTTAATGCGTTTGTACTATGCAGTTATGTTGCTTGGGTTAAAAATGAAAATATATTATAAATCAATAATTAATATTTACATGTAAATACTACCTTTGGGTAATAAGCACAACATTTACAACAGATTTACTTATTAGTTTATAAACTCCACGATTTAAAAAAAAAAAATGAAGTTTACTTTAAATTATTTTATCAAAAATATTTGTTTTTATTTCAAATATGAAACTTAATAAATTAACAACTTAACAACTTAACAATGATGAAACTTAAATTATTAAACGTCGTTATCTGTATGTTATAATTTCTTGTTTTATTCATTTATTCCATTACAATAAAATTCAACATCCATAATCTACTGTGTGTATAAGAACTAATAGGTAACAATTAAGTATTATTCAGAATATTATAAATGGGTTTAATTGAGTAGGACCATGCAACGTTTTATAGTGCTGATAGCACTAATATTATTCTTTTACCAATTAGAGAAAGAAAAACAAATTCAGTAAATCTAAACAAATAAAAATATACCTACACACATTATTTTATGAATGATTATTATAATGTTACAGTCTGTTATTAATAATTTATTAACTTAATCTTTTTGTCCGTTACCTATGTATTTCTTTTATTAATATATTATACTTTTGTATTTATTTCAGACAAAACCCATACAAATTGATGTATACTATGAAGCACTATGCATTGACAGTGTGAATTTTTTCAAAGACCAGTTAATACCTGTTTATAATAAATTGAACACATTTGTCGATGTTACATTTTATCCTTTTGCTAAAGGAAATGTAAGTTACTAGTAGAGAATAAGTAAAAACTTAGGTAATAATTTTTAAGATTTTTATGAAATTCCATTTTTGTTTTTTTGTTTGTTATAGTATAAGGCCGATGACTCTATAGAATGTGCTCGTACAGGAGAATGTATCGCTGATACTATACATGCCTGTGGTATTTCAAAAATTAGTGAAAAAAATAAACTAATCGGATTTTTGAACTGTGCCTTGTCCGAGGGTTTTAATGAAATTAATAAAACCATACCACTTGAAAAGGTATTTTAATGTATTTAGTAAAATGTGTAACTTCAATTCTATTTAATTATATTTCGTAATGTTATCCATCCTAGATTAAATATTGTTGTTTAATCTTTCGTGAATGATGTAATAGTCCACTTTAAATAATAGTTAATATTTAAACAAACATTAATTAGGAATTTTTCTATAGGTCTAGATAAATTGTACATGAATACATGATACTTAATTATCGATGATGCTATTTACATTTTTAGTGTGGTGAAGATAACGGCATTGAAAAAGTAACCCTGGATTCGATCTCTGAATGTGCTAATAATAAGAGCGAGTGGTCACCATTATTGAAAAATTATTCAGATTCGGCAAAAACTGCGGATGTGAAATATGTACCCAAAATATTTATCAACAAGGTATTTCTAGTTAAATTTAAATAAATATGTATGCCATGTTTCTGATTATGGTTCATTTTCCTGTCAACTTTAGGTTTTTACTGAAGAAATCCAAAAATTGGCTGAAAAAAATCTAAAACAAGCTGTATGTGACAAGATTCCAGGCAAAGATTCAGTATCCGAATGCAAGCAAACTACAAATGGATCAGGTGCACTTGTTATTAATTCAGCGCCAGCGTTCATTGGTTTGTACTATTTAATAACAATGCTTTAAGTCCCAATTAGAATTATTATATTTATTAAGTTTACATTTTAAGTTAACTATTAATCCTATATTCTGTTAGTTTTTAAGAATCTTTTAATTTACTGATTTAATATTACTAATTATTTACTATATCTAGTACTGTCTAGTTCTTATATTAGTATAGTTGAATATTGTTCTACGTTTTCATTTTTTTCTTAGAAATATTCATTAATTTTACTAAATGGTTATAATATATACAACATATGTCAATGATATATATATATATCATACCTATTAGTAGTTTCAAAATCATTGTAGGAATATTATCAAAATAAGATTTCAAGTGCACCACTTATATGATAAAATACGTCAACAATTTAAGGGATGACAATTTTTTTTAAATCATATTTTCAATAGTTAGGTTAATGAAGAGTAGAAATATCTTTATGCAATCAATATTTCAATCGTAATATTTTGTAAGCGTATACTTTTCTATATGGTAAAAATTTAAGATTATTTATTAGTTAAAATTATTTATTTATTATATTTTTAATTATACCTATTGTGAAATATTTATTTTTTATTATGTGTATACAAAAAAAATAAATATAATTCATGAATACCAAGTAAATGTCATGCAAATTTAAATTTAAACAACCATTGTATTTTATAATTAATCTTTAATATACTTGAATAAATTAAAAACTTGTGTCTGAATGATTTATGCTATAACAAAAGAAATGTGAGTGTTACTTACTTAAAATGTGCTAGTTTTCATTATTTACCTATCATTTTAAACTAGGTACATATGCAAAAATATTAAAATAGTAAGTATAAATTGTTCATATAATTTATATAAATTAAAAAGTAAAATGTAAAACTTAAGGATCTAAGTTATTATAACTTATATCTAACCACTAATTAATGATAATGTATGTTATACCTTTTGTAATAATCTACATATTTTGTAATTACTAATTAGTCGCATGAAAACAGAAATGGATAATATTTAATATATTTACATCTTTATATAGGCTAATAACTAATTCTACAGTATTTAAGTCAGATGCGGATTTAACCAACATTAACGAGAAGGGCAGATTATAAATAAATACATTTATATTTAAATAATTTATATATAAATAAATAAATACCTATTGTTAAATACAAGTTTTTCTAAATATTTAAGTATATAAATATATAGGTGTATGGAATAGTACATTGTGTAATTCCATATTAATATTAATGAATAATTTTTTTCATAAACTGTATTGAATTCCTTTATTAAATGAATTTGATTACAATCTAAAATCACTTTTATCTTATAAATTACCTTTTAAAATTTCATATTAAAATATAATATACGGATTTTAAATTATCAAATAACAATTTCAATTTTCTATTTGATTGAGCAAATATGTCTGTAAGTTCATTGTGGTTTATAATGACATATCAATGTCTAATGAGCGTCTAATGTTAGTCCATTAAATCGTTCCTCTGGTATTCTCGACCTCATTTATGTTTTTATTAACAGTAGTGATGAAAGATTCCGTTTAGCTGTTGCAACTATGGGCTATGACTGGTAACTTGATAAATATTTTTAACAATATATAAATTCCAGAAAAGCAGTCCTGATCACATAGTTTGAGAGCTTCTGAAGGCGATGAAGGTAATTGTTTCTCTTGCAACCAATAATTACGCCAAAGCTCAAATTCATCGAACAATGTAGATTCGAAAATATCTCTTGATATATTTATTTCACAAGCGACTAAGTCAGAAGTTTAAGGCTTAGGTTCTGAAACAGTTATAAATGTCAAAATATATTTGACAAACAATGCTGATTTAAATAAATAAGATGCTTTAGCTACAGGTACTTATATCATCCCAATCTGACATTTTAATGTCTCGATTATAGGACTCCAGCCTGTGAAAAATGGTGAACTACAATATTATGTATTTCGACCCATCTTGTTTCATATAATGAATGAATAGATGATTTTAATGTATTTTTTAAAATACCTGTACGTTTTTTTTTCGTTGATGTGTTAAAAAATTAATAATTTCTGTCATTATTACATATAACAATTATTATATTTGCATAAAACAATATACGTTATATATCAAGATAAAAATAGTCCGCCTCCTTGTGTTAATATATAAGCAACAACAGATTATACACCCATCGAGCCGTTAGAATGACAATTATTAATCGACTGAAAAAATCTTGTTAAACTAAAATTTCCAATTATGAATATTAGATTTCATAATCATGCGTACGGAATTATAATTAGTTTCTATGCTTATGGTGCCTATCGGATATAGGTGGATAGAATTTTTCAAGTGTAGAAAAAAATAATATCTAAAAAAATTATAAATATTTAAGCATAGGGAGGTTAATGAAATATGAACAATTGATTTTTATGTAATACTGATATTTGATTATTTACAAGCAAAAACAATTTGACTTAAAGAATTTTAAAGTATCAAATGTCATAAATCATAATTATTAATAAGTACAAGTTTGTAGCAAGGTATGGGAAATGCCAAGAATAATTCTTTCAACAAAAAGTAGCCCCGTTCTTTTTTTCGATAATAACCATGTTCTAAATGATAGTTAAAATGTATTTACACAAATCTAAGGCGCATAAATATTTTGCTTTTCGAAAAGTGTGATCTGCAGGTGTACCTATTCAGTATTCACCTATTCACGCGCATTTGTCAAATATAATTTTTCGTCTAAAATCACAACTACTTTTTATTTTTTAACGAAAAATACTATCGGTGACTACAATCACTACGCTCAGTAAGATGTTACCTACAATATCAATTCTGAAAACTGATTTGGATTCTCTATTAAATTTACTGTATATGATTTTATTGTCTTTTGCTGTTTTTGAAATTCAATCTCAATCAAGCGTGAGTCCAGAAATCCTAAATGGGAAAGGCTAAACCAAAAATGAGCAGCTGCTATTTTATTTTTAAACGGTACATGTAATATTTATATTTGACAAATGAAAATAATATAAATTAAGATAATTTATATATTTATACCAATCAATAATCATATAAATAACACGTTTTTGGTATAGGACAATTATGAATTATTGCTTTACAGGAATCAATTTCATAAAGCTTAAAATATGGCCTAAGCCTAAGGGGAAGAGGCTAAAACCCCTTAGCCTCCTTTCCTCCCTTGAATCCATGCCTGACCTCAATGCACTAAAATTTGAATTATAAACATGATCTATATTTGTCTTTTTTCGAAAGTCATTTTCTAAGTAAAAATAAATAAAATAAAAGATATTGTTTAAGCATAATTAATTAGATGAATAATTCAAATCTTTTTTCAAAATTGATATCGGAACATCGCGCATTGAGAGTATATTATTGTAATCGAAGTTGTAAGCTGTATTTTTGACCGAAAATCTATCAGGCTCCAGTCCCCTTAATATTATATATTTTTGCAACTGAGATTTGCTTATTACGTTGTACGACAATAAAACATTAAATTCATATATTTCTCGATAGAAATTGGTATACAAACGAGAAAATATCGATGGTATAGTTAAAATTCGGCGTTTCGTGCCATGTCTATTTATATTACACCAAAATTATTTAATGTTTTGTAAAATAATTTAATGTATTTTTAAATATTATTATTCATTTACATAATAAATGTGAAGTCTATTTACATTTGTCATACGCCATTGAACTGACTGGAAACTGGCTGTAAAATAAAAATGAAGTATAACGATTTGAATACTTCAAAATTTGAAGTGTGTCGGTCGTAGAGGATTCAAATAATTGTGTTTACATTTAAAATACGTAGGTATAGTTACAGTTATCAATTTATGATTTTTGCCATGGAGCTGTTGGCAATATAAATGTAAAAAAGAACGGGTTGGCCTCGTTTTGCTGTACAGTTGGGGGTGGAGTGTACCTCGTTTATAGGATAGCTCATTATTACAATGGATTTGTTAAATTTGAATGCAATTATAGATATCATTGTATACGAATAACGATTTTGAACGGAGTTAATATGTTTGTCTAAAATGTGTATATAATAATATAGTATTTTATATTTAAATTAAATCATAATGCAATTTCGTAAAAATTTAAATTTAAAACAGTCATAAATTTTTTCTTTTAAGTCTGGTAGACATTTTTTTATATATATTTGAAGGTAAGCTTATGGATAACCTAGTGTTAAAATTTTGAACCTTAAGTATAAGCAGAAAAATATTTATGAATTTTCAACCACAAAATAACTTGCAAATTATCGCGATTTTAACATATTTTATACAAATTTGAACTTTATGGGCTTATAAAAAAAATTTGAGTGAAACCATCTCCGATATTTTTTAGTTA
>JAIPRK010001342.1:0-73646 GCA_025469195.1 Chaitophorus viminalis | reverse complement strand
TTGATCCGGTAACAGCGCGCTACCTAGCCTAACGAACATCGATAATACAAGCCGGTTTCCACGCCGCGAGGGCGACGGCGGTATAGATGTTATTAACAGAATTATGTGAGGATGTTGTCTCGTTACAGAATATATATTGATAAATGATGTACTCGTATATTGTATGATATAACAAAAAAAGTTGTTTTAAATTTTTTTTTATGGGAGTTATTGATGAAATAATAAAAATTAATTAATATTAAAAATTGGAAATCATTTTGATGATTTTTGTAATTAATAATTATATTTTGAATTTGAAATATTTTATATCGAGTAGGTATATAGATAGGGGGGAGGGTGTTTGAAGTAAATAATTTTATTAATCCCAAATTTTAAATTTGATGTGCGTCTCCAAGGCCTCAAATTTACTATATTTTTGAATACTAAATTCTTAATGAACATTTGGAGCCTGTTGTGTAATCAATGATTATAAAGATGAGCCTATATCGAAAATTCATTTAAATGTATCATTCATATAATGTTATTTTTCTGCGCTTAGTACAAACCAATTCTACGATATTTGTATAAGTAACTGTTTTTGTCACTCCAATGAATAATATTGATGTTTTACACATTTTCGAAATTCGTATAGTTCGTATAGTACACACTTTAATTTTTTTTATTGCGTTAAGTGCGTCGTAGTACACAATTTTTTACATTATGGCAAGCCATGATATTTTCTGCATCCTATGAAATAAAATTTCTTAATTTTTTTAGAATTGAGTATGTAATAATTAGGTATGGAACATACAGTAAAACCTTTTATTTATACATACACTTAAATGTTATTAATAATGTTTACCATTATGTATTTAGTATAATAAAATATTGTTTCAATTCCTCAAGAATAACTTGACTTCGTATATTATTCTATCTAGCAATCAACCATGACGATGCTAATATTAATAATCAGCGTTTGAAGAGAATATATACTCGCTGAATCCGAATAATAATGCAAGAAAAAAAAAACACGTACCGTAATTAAATATAAGTATAAATTAAACTTTTAAACAGTCTTTCTGAAGTATTTGTATATATTTTTATTTTTACCAAAACGTTTCTTTAAAACGAGGCCTAGGAGTTCAAAGTGCACAAGGTTTCTTTGTCTTTAAACCAGATCCTGGGGCTCACATGTAGAAACCTACCCGTGTTGGACGCGATCAAAAATTCCGTTTTTAACGTTATATCTATGCAAATAAAATTGGGTCTCCACAATTTTGAATCTATTCGTACACGCATTATTATTTTTGCCTACCTCGGTGTATAATATTGTAGGCGGATACGCATTTAATACGACCCGAGTACCCGACCCTATGTATTATGCAGTCAGGATATGGCCACGTACACAACCGTAAAATAATTAATTGTTACCAAAGCATATAAGAACTACTTGAGTATGATATGTATATTGTTAAAAGGTTGTGCTATTTTGATTTAAATTATTATCTCGATAGTACACAGTTGGTATAATACTGATTTTTATTATATGACGGATGAAACTGATATCAATAAAAAATAATAATAATAATAAAAATGTATATTTATAACGTCATGTATATAAGATCGAAGGTACATACTATTATTATTTACGGCTTATTATTATGCCAGGGTAGACACGAAAATCAATGCATAATTCTCAAAATGAAAATGGAAACTTTTGAATTTAATAATCAAATGTAAACCTATATCACAAAAATGCATGTTATATTGTCTAGAAGAACTGCTGTGCTATAATGTTTTTGAAAATAAAAGCACTTTAATATAAAAAAAAAAAAAATGTCTAGAAGATGATAAGTAGTACACTAAAAGAAAAAATACATTAAAAACTTTACTTAAATAAATTATTTCTACTATAATTAATAATACAATCAATGACATCAGGATCTAATGTTCATTTCAGGCTTACCTGATCAGATAGTTTCAACAATTTTATTCAACTCGTCCTGATGTCCAGGATTTTCAACTCTATTTATGGTACAAGAATTCAGGTAAGTAACCTTAAATCGACAGGTAAAAGGCATAAAGAGGCTATGCACATTTAGGTGCCAAGCAATATGGTGTATACTACGGAAAAATCGACAGTTAGATCTTTCGATTGCACTAGCGCTAGTGTTCCTCTGACCATTTAGTAATGAGATATATGTATTAAAATTTGGATTTTTTGTGACAAATGACACAACTGTTATAAAAGTAGGGGATAAACACCTTTTTAAGGGTATAAGCAACACTATTGAAAATTGTATGGGCTAAGCGACGAATTCATGGCGTTAAATACCCCAACTATTGTCGCTTATCACCTTTTATGATAATAACAATATGACTTATGTCTTATGTCTTATGTCTCATCTAACCATTAATAATTAATATTAATGTCATATGAGTAAAGTCATAGTATGTACTATACTTATCACGTTGTATAGTTGTTACAAGTCTTTACTGACCAGTCTGATAAGCACCATTCATCGCGAAAAAAAATTAAAAAATTAAGACTAAGTATCAAAAAAAAGGTATGTTTTAGCTTAGTTCGTTTTGATAAATTATTTACTCGATGTTTCAATGTAATAAATAGGGCCCGGATTTTTATGCAAATGCATATTCTTCTTCATTTGACGTATAATAATTCTGATTATATATCTTGATGTTTCGTAAAACGTAGATTCTACTGTTAATTTTTTTTTTTGCATATTTTTGCATATTTGCATCAAAATGCATAGTAATTGCATATTTAGAGATAAATACATAAAATGTGCATATTTAATAAATACTTAATAAAACATTTTAAATTTTACTCAGAATTTGATAACTTGCAGATTTTGCCCGATTGCCGACGTTCCTGACAAAAATAATTCGACCGAATAATTCCGTGACAGACGTATAGACGTATTATAGACGTTATCTTATAGATAAATATATATATATGTATATCATTATCTCATTTCTAGGACATAATATAATTTTTTTTCAATTTTAATTTTTTAAACAATAATTTTTTTTGCATATTATTTGCATATTTTTGAATTTTTGTGTACATATATATGTGCATATTTAACAAAAATTTTTGCATAAAAATCCGGGCCTCAGTAATTAGTGTCAAAACATCAAGATAACACTTAATAGATTGGAAATCTATAGTAACCATATTCCTAACTATTTAAATAAATACCGAAGCACAAACGGCAAAGTTAAGAAAATATAAATATTTTGTTTCTGCTCTCCTGAGCAGTATGACAATTTTGTCACTTAGCTCCTTTTGCTATTTATCGGTCTAAATGTAGTTTACAAATATAATAACAATATCAATGAAAAAAATTTTAATTTTGAAGTTTATAAATCTTCAAGATGTCCAGAATGTTTTTCTATTGAGAATTCCCAAAATGGTTCTTCAGAGTGTATTGCTTAGGAATAATAAAATGTCAAATCGTATTTTAGTACTCAGTTTAACCAATTAACTCTGTGGCACTTAAGGGATTTATCGAATTACCATAAAACCCAAATAGTATTCATGTTGATTGGCAAAATAGGGCGTGAGTGAAAGTCATACAACTCTTACGTTAACACTTCTTTCTCAATGTTGAAAAACAGTTGTGAACCTTTGTCAAACAAATTAAGAACGTGCATATCAAAAATTAATTTTTTATACCTTTAATAAATAATTAGTTTTTTTTTTTTTTGCTAACGATTTAAAAAATACATTATTTGATTAAATATAATATGTAGGTATTCAATTTGTAATAAAAATAAATAAGACATATCTTACTCGTATGTGTATAATAAATTAACGTTTTTTATAGTAGATAATTATAACAAAAAATACTAATCAATAATCAATGAAAATAATTATCTTATTAATTGTACTAATAAGATCAAATTCTCAATGTTAAATAGAAAAAAAAAATATTCAAATTATTTCCATTATGTATATAATAATTGTATGGTTTTTAATTATGTTAAACTTCGTAGTGGAATAGTTTACTATAAATCTTTAATTTTTAAATTCATAATAACGTAGCTTACCTAAGATTTGGTTCAATTATGATTGGTAACAACGCTTAGTTATACTTTATTTATACATAAATATTCATTAAAATATGTTTGAATATGAGATAAAGAATATAAAAGTATTACTTGTTTCAGCGATGACATTTTTTGGTTTAATCTTACCTGCAAAAATAAAATAAAACAAATTAATATTGTTCACGATAAAAAGTTTTGTTATTCGTTAAACATTTAAGTAGGTATTTTTGGTGAGTTATTCACCCAAGCATAAAATAAAATGGTTCCATTGTCATATTAATATGGTGTTTATTTTGGAATAAAAAATAAAAACAAAGGACAAACGTATAATATTCATGATTTTTTTACAGCATACTTCGAGACGAAAAACAATTATTATAATAAGTTCCAGTTAGATAATATGAGAGTAAACATTCGTTACAATTTTACTGAGTTAAAAATAGTTCAGTGCAGAGTATTTAAGTACACAATTGTTTAAGAATATGAAATTTTAAATTAATTTGAATGAGAGGTGGTAACATCAATAGTACAGGACAAATTGATGATGAATACATCAAATATACCTAATATAATTAAAAAAAACTATTACCAAAAGAACTATCCAATTTGAAAAGACTATCGATCAATCTATGCGTAAATGTTGTGATCCGCTGTCAAAAAATACGTGATAAAAAGTGTATTTATATATACATATAATATTATAATATCAACCTTTTTGATAGCTAGATAAATATTATGTATGTAACAATAACATTATTATGATGTGTGAGTAGATAAATGTGTATCAATGTATAATATATATATATATATATATATGATGATATCAAACGCAGTGTGAATCAAAATTAAATAGTTATATATATTATACGATGCACTTTTAACATATATGTTTATTATTATTAATTAATAACAAAGAGTGATTTCCCGAGAACTTATCATTTATTATTTCTACCTGTTTTAGCAGTGAAAACTATTTAACACTTATATTGTTTCTTCCTACTCAAAGAATAATAATTAGAATTTATTACGTATTTCAGGTACCTCCACAACGCAAATTAATGTATTCAAATACTAAATTACATTAAACGTATGTCAAAATCAGAAGTTTCCAAAGTGGTCCATATCGACCAATATTACTGCCAATAGTCGATACTGACCCACTAAAAGTATATGTCACTCAGAAAAAAAACTTTGAAAGCAGACCCTTCACATTAAAAGTATTTATTATTTTTATATTGATTTTATTTTTATCTTTCTGTTATTAAAAAAAAAAAAAAAAAATCAAATCAAATTTAGTTAATAAAGGCATTCATAAAAACAATTTTTCATTTCTCAATAAACCCTATATACTAGTAAGTAACTCTGTCAGCTTTCAAAAATACGTTGGTGAATTTATTAAAATTCTATACTAGGGGGTCTAATAAAATCTGAAACAATATACAGGTGGTCTAGAGGTCAAAAAAGTTTGGGAGCCACTGATCTATACCACGAAATAAATATTGTAGAATGAAGTCAAATTACTCGTTTTATTTGTAGGTATTTTAAAATGTTTGATTATACAGTAAACGTATATTATTAATAATACATTGTTATTTCCATTGTTTCCATTTTAATTATATTTTACAATTTTAAATTCAATAGGTAAGAAAAAATAATTAGATAAAAATAATATGACCTAATCTTCATGTATTGCTGAATTGATTGATCAATTGTCTATTTCAGCACTTTTTTATTTCTCATAGCCCATTCTATTCAAACGGATAAGCTAGTTTTACGGATATAAATCCGTCAACTGCTACGGTATACGTACAGTAATCGATTGGTCTTTCATAACACACATACACACACACACACACACATACGTACAGTGTAATTTCTATGTATACCACATCACATTGTGTACATGGACGTCGAAATCTGATAAACAAACTTGCCGAGAACCTTACCGTTTTGTAACTTACGTCTACTGCAATACCAATAGTAGTGGATTTTAAAGAGAGTTTGGTTATACGGAATACGATGACAGGGATAACGGTTGGATTCGTATTCGCTTTTGGTCGGATGAGATGTATTGTACCGGCAAGAAATCGGACATGGAAAAGGTACTTCAGATGACTATAAGAAAATAATAGTTTCTATTCGTAAATCACTAACAGCATTACTTCAATATATCAGGGGTTGGATTGAATTTGTGTGTACAAAAATACTGAAGTAATACTCTATATCCTTGGTCTAGTGACTAATTTTCTAAATTCCAAATGACACAAGAAAGTTATTGAGTTTTAAACAATGGTTCTTTTTTCTTCTTTTAAAACTCGAAAGCGTCTTTCCAGTTTTCCAACTTTTTATATATATATAATCAGTATAAATTGTTTTTACATGTACATATATTATGCACATACTTTTTTTTTATTTTATTAAATATATGTGTAAAATTGTACATGTACAATTTATTTTATGTATACAAATACAAAAGCATAGCATATGTATATATTATATACATAAACTTAGATAAACCGAATACGGAATACATGAACCCAATAGATACTTTTTTAGATTGTTTTGTTATCCAAGAAAATATCCTTAATATCCTTAATATTCTGACTAGAAAATATTGAACTGTCAATCATAAAAGTGTATCAAATACGTTGCCGATATACCTAATATATAAAATAAAATCCAAATCTTTATAGACATGATATTCGTAAACAGTAAAATATTTCCAGAATTCACAACAAAATATTATAATATGCTTTATTAGGTGTAATTAAACTTTTTTTTTATATGCATTGACAAAATCTATAGTTTAAATGTCCTATTACCGGGTGTACGATATATGTCGACGATAAAAACACAGGTCAATATTCGAGATTCCGTTGGACTGTCGTGTAACTATATAATATGGAATCCTTATATCAAAATATTTAACATTTATAACATTAATTTTAGTCATCAGCTGATATTTTTACTAACACAGAAATGAATCATTATATTATTTTTAAAATGATTTAAAAAGCATTTTGAAGTTGCAACATTTACATGATTCTGAACAACAGTGAATAGTGTACGATATAATGCATAATACGCTGAATTGACAATTAAATTTATTATAAATACGGTTGTGGATAGAAAAACTTCCCATCTCTGACATTTTCTGAGTAGGGTGTATTCAAAACTATTTCCATCAGAGCGTATCAAAGACGCATCTTTAAATTTAAATAGTGTAACGTTTTCTCATAAGAATTTTCCTTTTCAGTAAGATAGCTTAAGATTACATGATTTATTATAAGTATTTATTTTATTATTATATGAAATATCGTGTAGTACGGTTGCTTACCAGATGTGTTGCTAAATGCAAATATGACCTGTGTGTACGCAATACTTATGCAATGAATTGTGTCCATAACATACATCGTTCTTATTATAAAGCCAATGAAACATTTATTCTTAACAGTGTTTAAACTTCTAAAGTTACAATTTAATACATTATTATTCAGAAATAATAATCAAAATTAAACATAAAAAGTGTAAATATCAATGTTTTAGAATTGAATAAACTTAACCAAAAACTCTTCGCAGAATTTTCACATCGTATAATTACATTAGGAAATTATCGGTGAAATGTAACTGTAAAATGAAGAAAACTACAACTGCGCTTCTCTCATCTCAATTCCGATCACGGATTTTTCTACCTTTAACCAGGTCAATTAACCTATTTATTTTTCTAAGACCTCAAGAAGGATCCATCGTAATGTTTAATAAATTCAATTAGATCTTTCAACATTAACGTTAGGTACGTTTGGAGACGTGACTGGTCGATGGCAAACAGAACTTTTTCTGTGCAAGATGCTGTTTGTTAAACCGAGAGACGAAGTTTCATTATAAAATAAAAAAAAAAAATGAGTTACACCTTAAATAATTTGCATACCAACACATCTCGAAACATTATTCAGTAACATTCACAAGAAAATGTGTAAATTATTTTTATTGATCAATATAACAATAATTACAGTCATTTATTACTTGACTCTCATTTATATGATAAACAGCGCAAAAACACCGAATTTGTTGTTGCCAGTAGGTTTTATGATAAACATTTGTTTAAACGATTTTAATTATTGTAGAAAATATTTGGTACTTTATTTCGCTTTTTTTGTATTACAAATATTTGTTTATTTTTTACTAGAGTTTTATAAATAATATTTGTTTTTCCTATGGAATATAAAAATTTTGAAATAAATTTCATTCATATTTAATTAAAAAATAAGACATGATAGACCATTTGGAATTTTATACTAAATAACACATTATCCAAATAGTATAGTATAGAATATTAACATAAATAATATTGAACTAAAATTTAAAAAATATATTTATATTTTTCAACTACCAATAAATATATTTCAATTAAAAAAAACTTTAATCTCGCATTTTATATTTAAAAATAGTCTTGCGTTTAAAACCATAATCATTTTTTATAATAGTTCTAGTATAATTTTCTATTAGAAATAATGGAATTTAAAAAAAAATATTCTGTAAAATATTTGAACTTTTATCTCAAATCAGTTAGAATATTTTGATAACATCTTAAAACATAAATCTTAAAACATATAGTTTTATTAATGTGTATGTGTTTTCATTTTTATTTTCTTCATAGTCTTATTTTAATATGGATAGAAGAAGAGTTAACAATTTGAAAAATTAATAAGCGTTTAAGTTAAAAACAGTTTTAAAAGACGAGTAATGAATGCCCTTAAAATCCCTTCAAGTAAAATTAACTTCCGAGCTGAAAATAAAACAATAGTAACTGTAACAAAACACGAATAGAAAAAAAAAATATATTATTACGGTTTAATGTGGGTAGGTACTTGTATATACTTTGAAAAATAACATACTATTACTAAAAAATATATTTTATAGCACAAAGAATTTAATTATAATCAAATGAATAATTGTCTTATGATAAATTATATTTAAAAATGATTAAAGTTTATTGTCTGAAAACCAATATTAATAGTATTTTTATTCGTAAACGTAGGATTTAAATTGCACACACATTACATTTTTTAATGGTTGTCAAGTAGAATATACTTTGAGGCGTAATAAATAAATTAAAGTAATATATTATTATTATGGAAAAGTCATTTGTTAAAATGTATTATTGCTATCGTTATAAATTAATTTTTTGAATGTATTGAAATATTGTGTTTTTCTTAACGAAAAGCAATATTTTGTTGTGTCTGTATAAAGCGTCCAATTCTCTGTCGCGAAAAACCCAATCTTCTAGAAGACTTACTAACCAAAAACGATATTAGTATTTTATTCACATGAGCCACTATTAGGTAATACTTTCGCAATACACCTTTTAAATCTCCAGTTCATATTTTCCAATATGTTATTAAGTGTTGCGTGACGACTACGCATACCCACATCCAAACGAGTATATTACCCAGTATTTATATCATATATAATATTACTTATATTGTACATTATTGATGAATGATGACTATTTATTACATTTCACCGTGAAAATGTAAACTTAGTACCTAACATGTAAAATAAGTTTTGAGTATAGACGTATATGTTCAATAAATAATATTAAAACACAAAAAATCTTTTTAAACGCGTGCAATTGTCAAGAGATTCAAATTTGTACATGATGAAATCATTAAATCGATACAATACTTAAATGAATCATACTTACTTATAAGTTAAAATTAAACAAATCTTTGGTTGTCATTGCATACGTCATTTGTCAACTTTTAATTGTTATTAAAGACAAAAGCTATATTTATTATATAGATAGAGTCTTACCGTAATTTATGTCCTCGTCAATCATCTTTTTTTCCCATAACTTATATTTTAAATCCGATTTTCACTTTATATTATTGGTACATTACAGAATTATAATAAATACACTGCCTACAATAATATTTTAATCAGATCAAAACACGACTTTACTTGATGTTGAACTGATATTGCCTTACCTACTACAACATTTAATATTAATTCAAATGTAACCAGATAATTATTTAAACTGCGTCAAAACTTCTTACAATTACATCATAGTACATCGTACTTAATTGTATTTAAAAATTACCCCCCAAAACACTCATATTCCCTTCATAAGCTTTACAAAACACTTGCTTTATATTCTAATTTTATTTTTATATTTCATTTTTTAATCAAAGTCCCACTACGGAAGGCTATTGTATATTTCTTTTCAACCTTCCTTTATATTTTCTCAAACGAATACTGGTTCTTATGTGGTTTTTTGATTTATTTTCAAGTTTAATTGTGTTTGGGATGAAAGGTAAAATATGACTTATGAGTATACCACTTGTACTTGTTTCAAATTATAATATTATATATTATAAATTACAAACAGTTTTATAATTTGATATAATTCTAGCAGAAAAAATAAAAAATTGAAACTTGGGGATTCGGGATTTAATATATTTTTAATGTAGCATAGTATAATATAATTTATCGAAAAAAAAAGTAAAAAATAATGAATGGAAAAAAAGCTATTACATTGATCTAATCAACCTGAAATAGCCTGTATTGTCAAACCTGGTGTTTAAATAAAAAGAAGTAATTGATATTAATATATTATTTAATAACATGTATGACGTATGAGCGTTATATTTACTCTTACTTTAATTTTACTATTTTATTTACTTTAGTTTAAAAAATAACTTAATATAACACATGATTTCATAAAAAATGTAAGTAAACGATACCATATAGTTAAAAAAACAAATTATGAAATTTAAAATTTAATGAACAACATAAGATTAACCTAAAATTTATAAAAATAGAAATTAAATTAGCATAATTTTACAACTATTTTATTAAACACTGAATAATATTACATAATAAAACGTATTGTGATGTTTAAATATTAATAATTTGTTTTGATCTATTATAATACGAACAATTAAAATCATTTTAATAAAAACTTTAAAATTTAACTTGTATATAGTATACATTTATAAATATATTTATATGTTATAATTTATAACTTATATTTTTTGGTACATTTATGATTGATATTAATTAAAAATATATTGAATGTATTTTTTTCAACACCTATATTTAAGACTGGTGATCATTGTCTATAATATATACATACATATAATTTAAAAATTATAGAAAATGTAAAAAGTACTTGCTTTAAATTGATAAGTATTTCTAATTATAAATTCATAATAAATTCAATGAAGAAGGTCACATAACTAGTCACTATACACTTCAGAGACACATGTGTGCTTTTAAATCTCCATAGCTGATATATTGTTACCTAAAAAAAGATATTTAAAATTAATTATTTTCTTCAAACTTTGCATACTAAACTGACTTAATACGAGTATACTTGCTTCGCCATTTTAATCTTAAGGTCATCTTAACATTAATGTTCAGGATTGTTTTTATGTCGAAATTTATGTTTGCATGATCAGTTAATTTTTTTGTTTTTTTTAAATTTATCACTGCTTTTAAGTGTATAAACATGTCTACAATTAATATGACTAACACAACTAAGTACAATCACTGGAACTTGATGTATCATGTTTATTGATCGGTTTGGTAATTTTAAATTCAATTTTTTTTTTTTTTTTTCATTTCTAACTACTTATATTTTAAAAACTAATAAACTAATATTATTTAAACATTTTTAATATTTTCGTTTACAGACTCCATTATTATTAATTAATCTTATTGAAATCTAAGAGAGACCGAACTCAATTTCTATACCATTTCCAGTAGTATATTCTCTGATAATTAGCATTAATGTACTTGTATTGTGGTTGATGAATGTCTATGATTTACGAACCACATGACGTTTATCTTGTTACGGTAGTTAACTATATATGGAATAAACTGAATTAATGGTTGTGGACAATGGGTCACTGCTGATTGATATGTCATGTGGTCAATGTATATAAGGAGACATTAGGTGAGAACTGAGAAGGCACATAACTCCGGGACTGTCACGCCAAAAATCAATGAAACCCCAATTGTTTCCCCGTGACTGGTGATGGGTAACGTGATAAGATATCTCTTGTCTTTTGAACGTATCGGTCGTCGCAATCGCCCAACGGATGTGGCCGAATGGTGAGATTATTCCCTTCTCGGAAGGTCTGAGCGTCTGACTTTTCGGATCAACCGTTGAACATCCGTCTTTCCCTGCGGAACCGAGCACCAAGTATGCCGTGAAATTTTAATGTCTTAATGGTCATACGAATAATTTTTTTTTTTTTTGAAACCGGAAGAGAGATAGGTGTACTGCGCCCGACCGAGATAAGTTATAGGTATAACCGGGTTGCTTGTTAATCGCTTGATTCTTCAAACCTCTCGGGGAAAAAGGACGATATGGCGTAGAATTTCAATCGTATTATGTGGCTAAGTACTATTTAGCTAAGAATTGTTAGTTGTGAGTGTAATAGGTAAAGTAAGTTAGTGAAGTACACAATATGTGGGTATCGCATGAAAATATTTTGGTTTATTTGGATGGAAATAATATCATACGTACTGTAGGCTTTGCAAGTTTTAAATCGTGTTCGTTGACTACCTATATATTATACATATTTAATTATAAATTATTATATATGTATTTTATATCTAAATAGTTTTATATAAAAGGTAAACTTCATTTAGAAATTGTTATAAGTTTTTATAATTTTACGTCTTATTGAACATCATAACCAATATGATATAATATAATATTTTTCTTTATGGATCATTGAGATTTATAACTGTCCTATGGTTCGCAGAAACTCAGTACTAAAACAGTAATTGTATTGATGTATAAAGATGAAAATGGGATTGTATTTTCAGTATTAACTTGATAATTCTTTTGGCCGAATTCAATGTATCCCGTTGTATTTGGATGTAAAACTCTTATTGAAATATTTTTCAATTTTTTTTCATCAAGTTGTTTGAAACATTCTGTCGGTCGTCCTCACGTAACTATTTTTTCTTTCAATTTTTGGTCACGGAATGAGAGGAGACGGCCCATTATATTTGGATGTGTCACTTTTCTGACAATATTATTGAACATTTTCTCGTTTTTTTTTTTTTTTTCAATTTTGCAAAGTTGTACAACGAATATTCCCCTCGAGTTATTTTACATAGCTTTTTTATTCGTTTTTTGGATAGGAAAGTGGGACAGAGACGGAATGATATTATCCTTTTGAATGTTTCTCATTTACGTCAAGTAAAACTAATTCCCTCGGTCGTTTTTTTTTCAAGCATTAAATTGAAGAGTTGAATTTTTAGAGACTACAATAAGATATTGATATACTACTAAGATTAATACAATTGGGTGGTGACACGTGTTTTGATTGTAATATATAATAAAATCAATACTAAATACTAATTCTTAATCTTATACTTCTAATACTTATTTTTTTTTTGGAATACCTTTACACTAATTTTATATTGATTGTAAACACTAAATGTATATTTATGAAAAGAAATCATTTAATTTCTGACAAAGCCAGTTATTTCAGCAATAACATATAAATCATATAATATTACATTACTATATTAGATATTCAAAACCTTGATAAAAAAATCCTATACATGCTATAATGCATTGCTTAACTATGACAAAGTGTGAACTCTTTTTCTGTTTAAATTTTTTATACTAAAACACTAAGTAGCTATAAGTAGTGGTCTTTTAACTTTCAAAGTATAATGGATTTTAAATAATATTATAAATACTTTATACTTATGTGTACTAAATTCATTATCTGTATCAATATTTATTTTTGGTGGGGTATTTTTAACTTTTTCTGGAGAGACCATAGTCCATATGTAAATGATATGAACTATGATAGTTTATTAGTGATAGCAGTTACCTAAAAAAATTTGGAAAGAGTCAAATCGCTGACATTATCATAAGATTTTTTTTTAAAATTGCCCTAATGAAGTTTTCCGAGCATAATAAAAGTAAATCATTGAGAAGACTATTTATTTATTTTTGAAAATAATACAAAATCATGCGTTTACACTGTAGCTATTGAAGGCAAAATGAAGAAAGTCTATACTTTCAAAACTATCAGATAATGCATATTATTAGGAGTATTATTAGATTTTATATGACATAGCTGATAAGCTAATATATAATAATATATATTTTATTATACTTACCTATATAGTATATAGTATATTAGTACCTGATGTCTTTATTGCACTTTTCCGTGAAATCGCAGTACATAATATTATGCAGAAAATGTATACTTATTATTGAACTGTGCAGCAGAAATATTTATGAAGAATCCAGAGAGGTATTTAGTACTCATAGACCCCCCGTAATACGCCACTATTTATTTTCGATATATTTATTTTATATTTATTTTATATACATTATACTATTGCTTATCATAAGAAATATATTGTTTTTTTAGGGAGGGCTCGGTGACTATGGCCATTAGCCCTCAATTTGGGTTTTGTAGATTTGTAGATTTTTCAGATTAAAGAAACTGTACATCTGAGGTTAAACATGTGGATAATTACATGTGTATACATGGACAACGCCGCTAAAACCGTGTGGTCATCCATCTGATTGCTAAGAGCGTTAGGCGGTAACTAACTGCAATGACTGCGGTAGACCATTTCATCGTTCCATGCAACTATTATTTTATTATTGGATGAATAATAATGAATTAAATATAAATTATTTCTTATACCCAGTCTCGAAAACTTTTAAACGTGGCATTTCTTCCTCAACATAAATATTGTGTTACAAATATTGAAATATGACACGTATATAAGGGTTAACAGTTTCAAGTAAAATGCATTAATTAACATAACTTTTTAGTGTTACATTTCATTCTGTCACATTTTTACTGCAAATATTATATATCGTTATAATATCGGCCTCGCATTCGTATGGTATTGGAAGGCGTGCATTTTAAATCCGTGATTTATTTTGACACTCGTGTAAATTTATATCTCATTAAGTTTGTTTGGTAAAAAAAAATAATTACTCATTATCGAATAAACCCTTAAAACCGTCTAAGATGATATAATAAAATATTATACATAATATTATTATGTATCATTAAAAGTGGTGTCGTTGTTTTGTATATAGTTTTGATCGATTCAATGTATGCTCGTTTTGCGGGGAGCGTTTTTGATTGACTATATGTATATAGTAAACATCATCCGTGTATGATTTATTATACTAAATACAATATTGAAGGGGAAAAAAAATGTATAAAAATCGAAACTCTAATATAAGCACGCGTGCATAATATAGTATTATGTATAAAAAAAAAAGGCATTATACGAAATCTAGAATATGGACGCGGCAGAGGGGATATAATTAGACACGGGAACGCGCAATGGGTTGGTCTCTTTCATTATATCGATGATTCCCACAGGGTAACGTGTAACACAAAAATAACGATTGCCACCACACGGCATTCAGCGCGCGCCTGTCGCTGCGTGGTGTATCCAGGGCAACCATCAGAGCTTCATAACCGTGCGCCCGCGTGGTGTGTGGGCATATTTCTGTAATACTTAATATCATATATGTGTATAATTTATACAATATGTGTGTATTAATACGTTAACCATGAACGTGTGTTCCGTTTTTGACGTGCGTTTTTATTGTCTCTGCACGATGCACGCTGCCGGGCGTATGTACTTGCGCGTGGTGTACCCTATAACTAATGCCTCCTACTCGTGATTTCTAAGCTACCGTACTGCATCAATTCGAACACACTCGTCTCCGTTGCACCCTACCCGTTCACTGACCGACACGACCACCGATTCCCAAGTCCCCTCTATCCCCTTGCATCCATGCTTCATTTACCTCGCTCTATATACGGCGTCAGTTTATAATATTATAATATAACCAGGGTTCATAACTTCTACATATTTTTTTTTTTTTTTTGATGTCCTAGAGAATTATATGAGCTATAAATTTGTTTTAGATAACCGAGAAGCTAAATACGAAATTGTATGTTGTATGTTTTATGCATATTTCGAAGTATTAGTGCTATTTGGCTTTTTTCTATTTTGTCGACATTATTTTATCATTATTTATTTAATTTTTTAGTTCCGTAACCTTTAAAACATTTTTTCTTAATAATAACCAGTAACTATAGTCGTATTAATTATTTACATTAGTAACATTTTCAATGTATAAGACTTTACTCAGTTGCAATTAAAGATTATTTCACTTAAAAACTTGTACAAACACCTCATTATTCAATGAACTTTCAATGTAAATATAATATGATTAAAAATATATAATTATAATTAATTAAAAATTTTCCTTTAATAAAACAACCGCAGAATAAATGTTTACCACAAGTCGAACAATAAACAATAATTCTGATGTAATATTATTCAATTTTTTTTTTTTTTTTTTTAATAATAAAATCCTGATAATTTTTTTTTATACAGACGTTTTTTTTTTTTTTGTTCACATATTTTAGTATTTTTAGTGCATATTAAGCACTTACGTTAATATTTTCAGAGCATATTATCGCGCTTAAAACAACCTGTTTTTTTCGAACCACAACAGTTACGAGCTTTGCATATATATTTATTTACTCGTCAGGCAGCGTCGCGCCGAGTCCTCTCGGTCTGCAGTGTGCCCTGCAGTCTCTGACGGCTCTGTTCGCAAAACCGGCCGCGTGGTCGCCGGATGATCGAATCGATGGAAACGATAAACGGTACGTGCAAAAGCCGACCCCACAGATGGCGGCATAATTAACGTGACCATAAATATTTTTTTTCTTCAAAGCGGGACACCTATACATTTTAATTAGAAAACCATATAATTTTGCGTAAAATAACAATTTTTTTATTAAAATAAATGTATAAATGTATGATTGTGATTTGTGATCAATGTATAACCTACCACAAGTCGACTTTTCTTAAATCGGGACATTTTTAGGTTCTTTGGGGACAGCGGGACACTTAGCTCGAAAGCGGGACGTATGGTCACGTTAGGCATAATAGTACATAAATAGTATGACAAGACGAATGTAAAGACGTGAAGCACGTGCATTTTTCCCGGATAACGACGAAGCCGCCGCCGCCGTGACATTTCAACGGTGAACAGGCGACGACGATGTTATTAATGAACGGGGCGGATGGCAACGGTGCGACCGAGTGGATGCGATAATGACGTCGTAAGTCACGAAAACCAACACGCCATGCAACTGTGTGTGCACGACGCATATATATACGTACACATAATCGTATAATATTGTACAGCCTCGTGACGCGACGGTAGTTTTGCGAGAACAGTAATAATAATAATAATAATAATAATAATAATAATAATAACTGACGGCGTGACGTTACGCAGTCCATAGTGTGTGTACGTTGTTATATACACGATACCGGAAAGGTTTTGGGCACCAGGTTTTGTATTCTCGCCACATTGTTATTTTCACGGGTTTTCGAGCGCGCGGAAATAAAACGCGCACGAAAATTCGATTTCGGCATACGCGTTTACGGTCATTATATATCAAAGCGTGATCAGACAGGTAAACCTCCATCCGAAGAAGTATTTTTTTTTTTTTTTTTTTTGTGATGAACTCTGTGCGCGCAAGCGTATTGAACTAATTTTTGGCGAAGAACAAAATGTTTGTAAGGTACTCCGTTTACGCTATCCCTAGTGGCTTGATATAATCCTGCATACATAAAATTTATAATATTTACAAAATATGCATATATATATATATTTGTCCAGATATTCTTACGTATACTTAATTAGTTAATTATTATTATACTTTACTCATTAATTAACGTGAACTTTGATGTTACAAGATATTATTAAACATCACTACCGACGTACCATCCCAAATGTTAAAGAAGGAAACGCTCCGAAATAATACCTCTACCACGCCATTGATGAACACTTACCAATAAACGTCAATGATTAAAATGTATATTATCTACACGTCACAATACACGCCCACGCTGATATTATTGCTACTATTATAACGTGAATGGTCATTTCGCATACGATCAGAGCGTGCGATACGAATGTGTGTCGAAAATCACGAAAATATTCAATACACAATATAACAGTATAATAGTATAATGCTTAAAAGCTATTTGTATCCTGGGGTTAGACCTCATGTCGATTTATGTGTATCCGGAAAGTGATTGTTGAACACGTTGCAGTGACGGTGCGTACGAATTAAACGAGCACCCAAGTGAGAAAAAGTGATGTTTCATCGCCGAAAATTATATATTTACTCACGATTTTCGACGAATAAGCTGATTTTATTATATATTTTTACATCAAAGTCGTCCAAGCCGAAATTGAACTGTTTTAGTTTTCATTCGGCATTCGTTGTTTTCAAAGTATCTACATAAAATGTTGCTTTTACATACACTTTAAATTATGTATTCAAGAAACTACAGAAAGATTGATTAAAAAAATTTATAAATACGTACATAAAAATACAAAAGCAATAATGATAAATGAAAAGGCTTGCGAAAAATAAAAATTGTTCAACCATAATTTAAATAATGGCATACCTCGAAATCAAAATTTATATGTACATCAAGGAGTTGAAACATACAGTGAATAAATTAAAACGATAATACGAAAGTAGAATCAAAAATATCCGATAACAACAATATTATACATTGTTCTAAAATATTATGTTTGATATATATACCATATAATATTAATGTTAGGTTTAATAATGAAACATATTATAGTTTATAAATAAAATGTATCTAATAATATATTAAAGCTTACATTTGAACACTATTTTATCTTAATTTAAGTTGAAAAACTTTCCATAACTATAATAATATGATAAGTTAATTACTGAAATATATCATTTTAATTACACAAAATGCAAATAAAACTTCTATATTTTTATATTTTTTCTTCCAAGGGAACAATAATAACCTGCATTTCGTTTCAATAGATTAAAAAATTTAGCTTGAAAACTTAATGAATAACAATTATTACATAATTTTTTTTATAAATTAAAAATTAAAACCCGTATGTTAATAATATATTATCTTCATAAAACAAACAAATTCCATGACCATTTAATATATCAAATGACAAATATAATATTTCAACCCGCATGACATGAGTTGAGAAAAAGCTGAGGATGAATATAGGTTCTTTCTATAATCTGATGATAAAAGGGAGGATTGGTTTGGCTAATGGTGCATTACGGAGTTGAATTTTTTTTTTATATATAAAAATATATAGAGATAGAAGTGAAAACGACAAAGGTAACAGATTAGTGTGTAGATAGTTCAAAAATAAATTCATAAATAAATGTAAATTTCATATATAAATTTCATAAACTAACGATGGTATATTATATTATATTATTAATTATATTATCATAATTTAGTTTAGAAGAAATTAAATTCGAAGTAAATGTAAAAAAACTCTTTTTCGTTCTGTATTTCAATAAGCAAATATTTAGTACCTAATCAATAGTTAAATATTAACTAAAATTGTACATAATATTATTTAAAGACATAGTTAATTTTACAATTGTTAATATTGTTTAGACTAATTATACTCCAGAGTTTTGAAAATACATTAGGTATCTGCAGTAATCCTTCAAATTAAATATGGATAATTATAGTCATTGATCGTTGTAATTTTGGGGAAAGCTGTGACTGAACTCAAAATATATCGGATAACTGCGGATGTCGATAAACTATTGGATATTTATACAGCACACGAGACGTATAAATCTTATTGTCATACCATAACTAATGTCTCATTGTTAGTTTAATGTTCGTTGACCGGTCAATACCGCTTTATAGCAACCGATAAATTATTTTCGAGTAAAATAATAATTAATATGATAATAATTTATTATAAAGTTTGAGCCGGTCGGTAAGTTCGGTCACCGGATAAACTTTATGCGTAGCCTGTACATGAAATAATTCGCATCTGCATCTCAACATTATTACGACGGACACATCGTTTCATCTTGCATGACGATTATTTATTCACGGACAATTAAGCGTAAACGTAGCATGTTTCGCGCATAACATTTCATTGGAAATTCATCTCCCATGATTATTCTATATGTTTGATCGTAGCAGTAACCTTATAATATACAGATGCCAGTTTGTACTTATTGTACTACTACAGCTAATCGGCTATAACACTACGCTATGATATTAAATCAAAACTCGCAATGCATATTAAGAAACGACACGAGTTTTCATCCAACTGGTCCCTGAGGCGATACCGAAATCGATTTATATGTCTTTATGAAAATGACATAACCAGTAGTACTATGCATACATAGTAAATATACATACATACATATATATATGGTGTACAATATGTATAATCGTATTATTTATAAGTTTGGAACTGGGTACAATGTGAAACACTCCGATTATTATAATATAATACTCCTGTAATTTATTATTATAACTAATAAATATTCAAATTCATATAGTATATAGTATATATATATATATATATATATATATATATATATATATATATGGGGTTACTAAAATAAATTGATCGATGACATTGCGTTATAATTCTCGGAAATGGCAGTACATAGTGTAAAAGGGTTTCCCCCTTTCATAGGAAAATTCTACTAATAAACACGCGTTAACACGAACGTTTTGGTTCGCAAGGCCGCCAATAAATTAATATTATTAACATTTAGATCGCATTTTCTCGTAAAGTATTTATAACAGCTTTTGCGACGAGTCCATTGGAGTGTGAATGTAAAAAAGTAAAAATAAAACCATTCATTTCGACTTTCGTGAATTCACGTACCTACAACGACAAAAGCATTATAGTATGAACACAACACACCACCGATGCAAGAGTTTTAGTACAACACGTGACTATACACACACACATGAATCAATGACAATATGATTGTGAACTATTTATGGCATGCCAATTAATCGCATGTTTCATGTGTTATTTATTACGGTAAGATAATATATATATATATATATATATTATCTGCTGTGTATTACAATTTAATTTATCGATGGATGCTCGTTTGCGACCCAAAAGCAGAGGTCTCCAACCTTTTTTATGGCAAGTCAGATATGAGAAATGTTTTGGAATCGCAGTCCAAATTTTTCAGAGAAGTATACAAAAATAATTAAATCGGGGATGGACAAGAATACATTTTCTTACCATTTTATCATTTTGTATGCTTTCTAATATTATTAACTCTTAAAAACAACACCTGGAATAACACATTTTTATTATATTATTTTAACTTAATAATTCCTTTTTTAAATGGAAAACTATTAAATTGAAAACTAAAATGTAATATTATCAAAACACCAGTTATTTCGCCAGCTCGATGGGTTGGTTAGGAAAACTTTATGATTGGAGACTCCTAAAGTGAGCGAGAGAGCGTCATAATGTCAGAGTACACTATACGGTGCGGAGGAAAATGACAACAATAAAATTAATATATAAACATACTTATGTATTCTGTAGTCGTGTACGTCTTCACCAACGATTTAAGTATAATGGGATGGTTGAAATTTTATGTCCCTTCCGTAAATACATATTTTATCAGAATACAAATAAGACAACGTTCAAGATTAAGAAGATGATCTCGTATCGACACCTACCGTTACCACTGGTTGCAATTCCTATTACAAATACGAAAACTATTTTCCTCTTTGGAACATTATAAAAAAATGTTACATTGTGTTAATACAATTGAAAACATCCGTGCTGAAACACACATTCAGAGTCTTAGACAAACAAGTATATGAACTCTTATTTCTTTTCGAACGAATTATTAAATAATCAATAATAGAAATAATCTATATTTTATAACTTGGTAATAGCAGTAAAGCTCTATTTCTAAGATATTTCTAATATTATTATTCTTCCTGTTATTTTTCATCTTAAAATCTATTCATTTGTAACTTATAATACATTTAATATTATAATTCACATCAAATACTTGCACCTTGTTCGAGGTTCGGGCGCATGGCTAAACAGTTTCCATAACATTATAATAATGTTATAGGGCCTATACCATATTATAGGCTATCAATTGAGTCTCCGGTTAGTTTGTCACGCGATCAATTGTCATGACACTGTCGCCCTGCGGTCGACAACCAGTGTTTAGCAGCTAATTTAAATTTATTATTCACACGACAGTACAAAAGCGTTTACGAACATCACTGCTAACCACTTCCAACCCTATTCGAAACAAACGGTTCCGCGGATAATTGATTGTACGCCAACTGAATATACCATTTTTAATAAAAGGTTACCTTACCGTGGTAAGTGGATTACATGTTTAAAAACGTTTATAGCCAAACATATCAATCGCGTTTACCCATATTATATACACTGTTCCGGAAAAATTCGCATTCACTGATGGGATGATAGTGTTGAATTATACGTTTACATAACAGTGGCGCATTTGGTTTGTTTGGTTTTCTCGCTTGGTCACCATAAACGGCACAAATAATATCGATAAAAGTAAATAGGAAACAGAGTAGCTGTAACTATATTATATATATATATATATATAAGGATATATAGAAAACATATTTCACTCAAAACATGTTCGTGAATTTAAAAACGTTGATATTTTGTCGAAATGAGCTAATTTTTTTACTTAGAACATTTTATAAAAATCAATTAGATATAATGCACAGTGTTTTATTTATTTTTTATTCGATAAAATCGTCTTTGATTATTCGTAATTTTAGATGTTGCTGGGGGCCATTTTGGCGGAAAACTTTTAATTTCACAACGGTTAGTTTTTCTTTCTTTGGAAAACATTTATTATGTAATATGGTAATTTTTTTTTTTTTTTATTCCTTGAGTTTCACGAAGTCTCTACATTTCATTAAAGTGAAATTTATGAAAGTGGACCTTAATGTAATTTACTGACGTTAATATTATTACACAAAATATTAAAAGTAAAATTTCAACAAATTAATAACATTCAAAATTTTCAGTTTACTTTTTGGTTTGATAATGAAATAAACTTTGAGAATTTGATTCAAATTAAATTCAATATGAAGGTTATTTTAACTGTATGATGGTAAAAACGATTTATATTATTATTTAACTTCGATAAATGTAACTCTGTACATAATTAATTCGATTCAATTGTAAAGTGTACAAGGTAATTTCATTAACTTACTGAATTCTTTTCGGAGCAGATTTATTTTAACGATTCATAATGGCCCACACCTTTGGGAATCGATGTTGGTAAAGAATTGCAATTATTTGTAAATAAAATCATTAACAAATACTTCCGATATTTTAATTAAATATTATTATTATTATTATTATTATTATTATTATTATTATACTATTAGATACTCTAAAATATTTGAATACTTACGAACAAAAAAAATTAATTAGATCATTTTATCTAACCTAAAATAGAAGAAAACTGGTTTATTCATATTGGGCTTATAACAACGCCTATGACTTTTGAGTTTTGAGTAGGTATACATATAAAATATATTATATCAAATATGTATCATAGTATTATGTGAATTATATGTTTTTAGTAAAATAGTAAAATATTTACTGCTAAAAAAGAGATATTGATACAATAGCGCATGACTCTTCAAAAACTAAGCAATTTTTACAAAAAAAAAAAATTAAGTCTAAATTGTAGTCCAATCAAATAACCAATAAACTGGTTCTACCGCTATATTTTTAACTATAAATATTATAAATTACCTAAACATAAATCTGGCATGAAAACGTACACCAAAGCTATGAATTCAAAAATAAGAAAATTTTTATAAATATTAATAGAAATAAAAGACTTGTTAGTGTTTCACAATGACTATAAATATTAAATTCCTATTATTAGAGTATTTTAACAAATTATGAAAATATATAATAATATGATTATCCTTATAGGAATAAAAAGTCCGTCAAAATATATGTGAACAAAAACTATAAATCGGCTAAAATGTATTGCTACAGCTTATCATAACACCATAACTAAATGTGATTTGAATTGCAATGGTCGAACCCGTATTAATAATTAATGTGCAATATTTATTGTATGGTAGTGCATGCATTGGATTAAAATAATAATTGATTTTAACTTTGATTTTATGTATACTGCACAAAACTATTTGTATTGACAAACAGATTGAAGGTGTAGGAACCTAGTAAAAACATACTAACTAGGTTTTCATATTTTAATATTTCATATAATCAATTAAAAGTGTCTTCTTGATTACTATTATGATTATTATATATTATTACGACTGTTCCAAAGATAATGCAATTTTAAAACAAATTGATGAATCAAGTTAATAATTAAGACGTTGTTTGTTCTTAAACTATCAATGTTTAGCTATAGTATTGTCATGCTTTTAGGTGAAAGTCTAATAATTTTGAGAACATATCTTACAATAAGAAACTTACATTACAGAGGAAAACGTTGCGAGTATGTGTATACGGGGCTTTGAAGTTTTGTAGTATGCCCTATCATTCAAATCGATACATATGCAGTAACTCGATAGATTAAACATTAAACATTATAGTTGCTAGTACATAAAAGCTTGAAGGTAGGTAAGTCGGTTAAAAAATAAAGAAATATAATAAAACATATAAATGGGAAAAGTTAGAAACTTCTAGGCGAGGCTTTTGAACGTAAATAAATTGCATTATTGTGTACCATTTAAAATGCGTGTGGTGGAGAAACAAGTGACGGATGATTTCACATCACCGGATGATAATATATAAAGAGCCTTTTCAGGCTTTTCTAGATGTCTGTACAGCGATGACATTTATCTACAGACCACCGTGAACCACGTAGTTGATTTATTTGAAATATTAGAGTTAAATCCACCCGAAACTTTTTGGTAGATGCCTTATCATGAAATCAATGCGGCACGGTTAAATAAAATAAAGTAGCATTATCTTGTCATGCAGTATATAGGTAAAGTATGTAAAATTAATACTTCACGGATTTGGTTCTTTTACCCTATGTGAATTTATACTATATTAAGTACATTTATCACTGCACATAAAATATCATGAATATACAATTTGTAAATACATGTGACATCCAATTTTTCTGCTGTTATTGAATCTGTTTAACAGGTTTACAACAAATAAAACATATTCATTAACTTTGTACCATTTCCAATGTAGGTATCTACTCTAAAATTAAAATTCATAAAACTGTTTTAGGTAGCTATACATTTTTTTTTTTTGTGCTACGTAATGTTTACTTAATAACTAATTTACAAGGCTCTGATGTGCTCATGTCATTTATAAAAATGAACTATGATATAATTTTTCAATCATATTTGTAAAGGCTTATAAAATTATAACTAAAATTTACTTACTTTCCAAAAATATCTAATCTGGCTATAAAACCTATTTTAATTAAATATTATTTTAATTATAGGTACTGTTTTAAAATTATATAAAAAAATATAAACCAATAAGTCAATAAAGTATTTACTATAATTCAAAAACAATAATTTATTTCATACTTATAAATAAATAAAATAAATAACATATTAGAAATGTATTTATTAATCGATAAACTTCGATAAAAATAAAGTAGAAAATTTTAGAGATTAAAATAAAATTTTTGTTTCAAATAAATTACACAACACAATAAATGGAATCACATATTATTATTTGATAACTTAACGAACTGGTATCGGCCATCGGGATGCATGGTACCGCCATATACGATTAATATTCCAATTCAATAAAATAAATCTTCTAGTTAGGCGATAAAATTAAAATATATCTATTTGAGTCTATTTACGTGGTATAAAAATAGGTAATGTACTTCTTATATACTCGTGAGCAGTTAACTTGTTAAGTTGTAATGGAATTGTTCTGATATTGATCGCATGAATAAAATATACTTACATTTAATCGTATTCAAATGTTACAGTAGAAGATAATACCTAATTTAAATAATTAAAACATGTCTACGAAGAAAAAAACATTTGTGTCATTTATTTTTTCTTTGTTCTCCTAAGAATTACAATGTTATTCGAAATTCTTAAATGTATGTGTAATTAAATTTTCATTGTTTAATTTTTGTGAATGTTACATTTTCATCTAACTACAGTTACACGTATTCCCATATTATAAGGTTAACGTTATTCATAAAGTGTATCGAATAAATCTGTCACGCATCTATCAACATAAACGCATATATTGATTTTTTTTTATTCGTATATATTATTATTATTATTATTATACCGCACTTTGAGAATAAAAGTCTGTTGAAATTTACCTCAGGGAGATTTGATAACCCATAAAATGTATATACCTGCAACTTTTACAGTGTTTATGACTTTATATTTATACGTATTAATCTAATAAAGTAAAAAAAAAAAAGAAATATTGCCTACAGAGAACTAAAGTAAAAAATATATTTAAAATAGTCTTGAAACAGAAGTACTTGGAAAATTTAATACTTACGAGATAAATTATACGCCCGGGTTCACGCGAATAGTTTTATATTATTTATTTTGTATTTCCCCCGATGGAAATTTTATACTGGACTTATACGTACTTATCGGACATTATATTATAGAATATATCTGTGCGGTCATAGAGCGTTTTAATTCGTGTCGTGAATACAGTCGTTAACACCATGACAGTGTGATACATATTATATTACATATGCTGTATATTAAAACAAATAATAATATATACAGGTGTATACATTTTATATATTATATATTTGTCATAAATATATATCATAACATTTATTTCGACACGTGACTTGTGTTTTATGTTACTGTTCGCGTGACAGCATCGCTGCAGTTCCTGCGTGTTATTACAATGCGCACGATGTCGCGTATATTTTATCTTGTCCCCGGAAAAATACCGCGGAAAACCCATTTGTTGAAATCGAGAATGTACACGAGGTCGGCCGTGTCGTTTCTTCCGTTCAGGTGAAAAACAAATCAAACGCATTTCGCGAAAACTGTGCCAGACATTTCCAATGGTTTTTACTTGACGTGTATTTTTCTATCAGACTACAAAAAGTCTCCACGGCATTGCACGCACCGGGTGTTCCGCGTCACAGCTTGTATGCCCCTGGGGCGGTTTTCAACCCGTAACTAAATCGATTTCATCCTAAGCCAACCAACTACATCCGAGCAATGTTAAAAAATGCTTAAAACTTGTGTTATGCGAGCTTATGAAAACGCAAATCGAATAAACTTTCCGCGAAAATATTAAATATAAATACACTATTCCATCAGACGTCGCATGGTACCTATACCCACACAGTGCTTGAAAATTCGGAAACTACTCCATCGGTACACGCATAAACTGTTTATGAACGGTATCATTTATCTCGGAAAAAGCTACACTTGAACTGTATAACACGTTATGTACTTTAAGCGTTGACGAAAAGAAAAACATTGAAATAGCTTCGGACTTCGGACAACTACACAACTGAGGTCACTCAATTTAAACTGAACGTATACATATGCAGGTGTGTGTGTGTGTGAGTTCATGGGAGGTAATAAGTATAAATGCACACGTGATTGTTGGTAACTTTTTTTTATTAACATATGTTATAACAATTGAAAAAACTGCGAGCAAATAAAATGGCTTAGCGCGGTAACTCCACCGAGTCCCTTTAAACACATTCAAACATAATTGATGTTTATTAACTATAATATTATTGATGAAAATATCATTTGAAAATAATTATGATTGAATACCTAAGGCACCTGTGGTTACTTGAGAATTATACAAATATTATAACAATTTTTGTAATATTTAAACATACCATTGGCACATATAAATAACGCTATAACGAAAACAATTAAGGTAGTTTCGAATGTTGTATTTGAATATTTAGAAACAATTATACGTGTTTATTATTATTATTATTATTATTATTATTATTATTTAGTTTAATTACGGATAATGATTTTTTTTATTTACTCGTTACAAAGATTCAATTGAAAATATAATGACAGAAACCGTGAATAGCTCAATTATTAAAGTAACTATTAACTATTAAATTAACCATGCAAATCAAATCAATAAAATAAATCACTCTATTAATGTATACCCAGTTTTTGGTAAAAAAAAATTTCTAACTACCATTAAACCGTAAAATTTAGTAATAAAAATGACTTTTTTTTTAAATAACTTCAATGTATTCCAAATTGGACGAGATGTTTGTTTGTAAATTAAATTATAATATAAATACACTCCTTCGTTTTGTTTCATACGCCATTATGTCTCATGGGAAATTTAAATCACACACACCATATTGACTTGATTCTAATAGGGTCAAAATAATTGTTAATGACAGATGACATGAAAATACTTGTTTACTGTAAGGTATCACAGTAAATAGGTTTTGAACTTGTAAGTTATAATAACTATTTTGTAATGGCCTAACGTTGGATTTAATTAAAATACACATATTATTTAATTGATTTTATTCATAAAATTGTTATTAATTTGTTTTCTTAGATTGACATTTCATCATATTGATGTTGACGGAAAAAATATCAATATTGGTATAAGCATTCAATCGTTGAAGTATTTATAAAGGTGTTATAATAATAAGCTTTTTAAATTGCCAAAAAAATTAATAATTACATATAATGTATTTATAAATAATAATTATAATAATTATATATTGTATCACGTATTAGATGGAGAAGGTATTTTTACTTTATTTTCTTATATATCTGTAATAAATAATAATAAAAAAAAACCCGAAATTGGTTTTAGGAGGCAAGAACTTATAGAAATTATAATACGAAATACATTTTTTTTAGAATAATCATTGTTTAACTATTTACAAAAACCACAAAGCCTATTGTTTTATTCGATAATAATATTATATTTTATCTTAAAATAGCGTGTTTTTTTTCACTTTTGAACTTTGAAATTTTAAAAAATGTTTCATTCTTGATTATTTTAAATCATTATAATATAATTTAAGAAAACTTATTACGTTTAAAGATGTTTCTCATTAGATCTGATTATTCAATGCTAGATCTTATTATATAATCCATACTATTCTATGCTCATATATTCACAAAAATATGTTATTCGGTTAATTTATTCATATGTTAGCAAGTATATAAAATGTTTCTATTGAACCTATGATTTATTTATACGTTAATACTTTGGTAGGTAACAAGAATATTTTTTCTAATATCGACGTGTTGATAAGTTATTATCCTAAAAGATGTTTATGCAATACTAGTCAAACGGGAACTGAACATATTTTCCGGGCGTATGTGTTTTTGCAGTTACCCGCTAGAATCCCTTGAGCTTTCCAAATAAATGCGGCTCCGAGAAACATGTTTTTCAATGCACTTCTTCCCACAAACTAGACAATCTCATGTTATGAATGAAAAATGCCAAAGGGATTTACTGTATTTTTATTTGTTTGTTAAAAGACCTCTAATCATAACCGCAACATTAGTTTGGAGGATAAAACACTAATACGAAGATAACAATTTATTTTATTATATTAACAATGAAAAAATGTCTGTAATTCAATAAAAAAAATTAATGACATTTTTCGTAAGTGGAAAACACCTATGGTATCATTTCAAAATGGTTATTCGATATATAGTCATAATAATAATAAAGGTTTATTTCATAAATATCTAAATATTCAAAACAAACTATGGAATACGAAGTATACATGGGGTCACTTATTTATGAAGTTAATTGATACGCATATTTTATTTTTGAGCAAATATTTTTTAATTCAAGAGTAAGTATACTTCTAATAAAATAACAAGAATTTGAATTAAAATCTAGCAAGGATTTTAATTTATATTTCTCGTTATTTTTCTCTGAACATTAATTGGACGAATTGAATAACGGATTATATGAAACTTTTAACCGAAAAAATCTGGAATTTCAGACACAAAAAAAATAAATAAATAAAAAAAAACACACATCATTGTATAACCAATAGATTCCATCAGTTCGTTCAGAATCTAAAATGTATACTATATAGCTTTGAAAATATTGAATTGACAATAATATTTTTGATATTTTGAAAGGAATAATAATATTATAATTTATTATACATTAATTGACTTATTATATAAGTGAATATATACTTATATTATAAATCTTTTTAAGCAGTTATAACAAAATCAAATTAATTTGTACTTCATATTAGTGTAGATATTTGATTCTTTAATTATCAGGTGTGAATTTAAATACAACGGCAACAACGATTGATGTTGTTTTAAAAAAGTCAAGCAATTTCATTGTTCGTATGCATAATGCAAGTCTTCAAATAATCGGTGTAGTTAAGTTTTGTTGTTGTTTGTGAATTTGTTTGGGAATGATTAAAATTTTGAAACTTTCAACCGAAAAAACCTGGAATTTCCGGTCGATTAACCATTTACTTTAAAAAGGATTTTGAAAGTCAATTTTAATACCCTCCAGTGACTCCAATGAAAACTTTACCAACGGTTTTCTTATAACTTTAATGTTTTTCATAAGAATTGTATGTACATTGTACCTACTAGAATTAGCTTTATAAAATGTTAAGTACTGTAAAAACTTCTTGATTATTAAGCATTATATTTAATATCGAATAGGTACTATAAATATATATAATATATTATATTCCTCAAAAACGGCTTATAATTTTAATGAGATGCATTTTTTTATAATTATTATATTTTATATATTATACAAATGGGTTGACGTCCAGCATAATAATATCAATGACCATAGGCATATTCCAAGAAATTTGTAATTTTTCTGTATACTCCAGTGAGTGTGACGAAGGTTATTATGTTTTAATTTTTAAATATGTTCATGATAATGTACAGTTTTTATCATTTTATTTTATTTATTTTAATTGGATATTGACTTATTTTATTGTTTAATATTGTATATTTTCAATATTTACATATTGTTTTAATAAATGTGATGGATTTATATAAATTAACCAACTATAGGTACTATACGATTCTCTCCAATTTAAAAAAATATATGAAATATCAATTTTAGCCATGTAAAATGTGTAAATATATTTATACTTGATTTTTTAAACTAATATTAATTAAAGTATGTATTTATAACTATACATTTATATATATATCTTGTATAACAATTATTATTATTCTAATTTAGTAATTCAATCTCATAATTTGCATTAAGCAAGAATGTGCTTATTATGATCAAAAATTGATAAACATTGAAAATGCGGAATTTCGTACACAGCTGTTTGACTCTTGATTTTTCAGTCCCTTTTATATCCATTCTGCTTTACGCTAAGCCAGACCTTTGCTATAATTCCGTAATCTTCGTATTTATGGAAAAACCCCCAATAAAATATTTATGCCTGAATAACAAAATATTATTTTAATTTATAAAATTATTTTTTTTATTTTCATAATTTTTGGAAACTCACTTTTTAATTATTTGTACCATCATCACGCTGTCACATCATCTTAATGAAAAGTGAGATTTCATTAAACGGACGCGACACGTATACACAATAAATCTAATTTTTTTGTTTTGAAAAATAATTCAACTTATTAAATTTCTGTTGAAATTCTTCATGTTAATAATGTTGATTAATGAATTAGGTTTTTGGTTATATACACGTAAGCATATGTTTGTATATGTAAGGTTCTATTCACGTAATTTGGAAATCTTTGGATTAAACTAAATAAACAATATAACTTACCTTATAATTTTTTATTCACGAGTTTTTAATATAATTTGAAATAAATCGAACTGCAGTAAGTAAAATAAAATAAATTCCCATCCAACTTGATGAGCAATTCAATGGAAAACCTTTTATTAATTGCAACTTAATTATTAATTTATGGCCATATTAAGTTTAAATATATGAGTAGAAGATTATTCCATAAAGCAATGTTTCAATTCATGGAACCCGACAGAATGACAGAATATCTTGGTTTTTTTTTTTTCATTTTTTTTTTTTTTTTAGTATGAAAATGAAAACCTTATTGCGAAAACAAGTGCGTTGACATACCAGAAACATTTTTGACGATCGATATGGCATTGTATATCGTCACGTCATGATGATGTTAGATCGAGCTTTTGTTCAGTCCCAGGTGGGAATTTGAGGGTTTTAACGATGTGCTGTTTCTTCCTCGTACATTTATCTCACTAGGGAAAAGTGTAAGTGTATACTCCGAGGAAATAAAATATTGGTTTGTTTATTTATAAAGATATTTTTATGATTGATTTACTTATCATTTCATATTTCCATTGTATCAACCAACCACATATTTATTGTATGGTTATTGGTTTAAATAAAATATATATATATGTATATTAATTATAAATAATCAGATACTCATTTTATTTACAGCAGAAAATTGTATTTTTCATTATTCGTTCCACCACTCACCGTTTCTCCTACTATCAATTACGTTGTATGTCTCAAACTGCAGAACGTACCCTAATTTAATGACTCTCGTAAAAATGTAGGTGATTGTTATTTAGAGCTTTTAGCTAGACCGAAACTTTGTAATCAGATAAACGACTATTGCAGCATCCCATTCACCACCACCACCACCACCACCACTACCAACTCTTATAACCGCAATACCCTACGCATACGGAACTCACATATATCAGGCTGTTTACATGAGTACTTAACGCCTATGAAACTTAATAGACCTGAACACAACCATCACTCATGCTTCAACAACTAAAATACAAAGATTCTGAAATTCTCCAAATTTCATCAAAAATCTACTATCATAGGTGACTACTATCGTAATATATTATTATCCACTGTAGAGTTTGCACAACATTTACATGCTTCCATTTCGGCATATTTTGTCCTTTCTCAGCGTATTTCACTTTGTATATTACAATTTATTTATACATTATATATTATTATCTAGCTATCTGTAAACATTGTCATTAATTATATTATACGAGTATTATATAAATTGTGTGTTTTTCTTAATGATATTAAAATGTGTATTAAAAATTAAGTAAAATCAAAAACTAGGAATTATTTTAATGGATTATATAAAAAATAATAACAATTTTTAAGTTTTATAATATAGTACAATTTTTTTTATAAATATTACGTATTAAAATATTTAATTTTGTGTATAGACGTATAGTTATATTTATATGCCTTTATTAAATATATATATATAAAATAATAAATTATCATTATTATCATTGGTAATAAATAATAATAACGGAAACAAATAATGAACATTATTTTTACTACCTATCGTTTATTTATATTTTTGATTTAGTGTGATTACAGTATTGTATATACTATATACTTAATTTAATAATTATAAATTGGTTAGTTTTTACTGATATTTATTTATTATTCCAATGTATTCAAGACTTCATTATATGAAAAGTTATTTAATTATCATATTTTCATTCATTTTAGATAATTAAAAAATACTACCAACAAAAACATTACAATTTTATTTCTATTTCGTTCCTTTTATTTCTACAGCATGAATTGTTTAAATTATTTACAGTATTTCCAATCGCATTTCTCGTTGTTTATAGTCTTTTATTTACGACTTACAAAACCTTGTGAACACATTTCGTTATGATTGAATTTTGTGTTAAATAATAGAAATCAAAAAAAAAAAAAAATTGTTTTTATCGAAATCGAAGTAGAACAAAATTCAAACGTTTTTATTACTATTGAATATCGGTGATACTTGAATAATTTATGCATGCAATTAATTCAAGTGTTGTAAAAGTATAATTAACATATAAAAAAGTGAGCGATGATTTTTATGTTATTTTAATTTGAACCAAACGTAAATTGCTTTAGAAATATGAAAATCAATCATTTTCAGTTTTTCAAAATGTATTAAACGTCATTAGGAACAGGTGCCGGTGATTTATTAATAACGTAGTAACGTAGTATATCTTCGATTCATAAATATTTTATAGATTTTTATTTAAAAAAAAATATTACACCCAAAAATAATTTCTCATTAAAAGAAAAGTAAATAGGTTAGTTTTTATTGTATAGCATAATGATAATACGAGTGTATAATTAATATAATAATTAATGCTGAATTATGCAACATACTCATGAGTGAATTCGTTATACATTTCGAGTACAATTTTGAAGAGACCTACTTAATATGCGTGATAATAAAAAGCCTAAATGTCCATCGAGGTCCACTCGATAGCTGTACAATATACAGATAGGTCTGAACAATTAATTTTTAGTTTAACGATGTTGTCCAATCACAATAATGCAGCAGCCAAGCTTTCTCTCATCATACCTTTTCATCTGTGTTTTTTTTTCTCGTCAGTTTTCATCAGCTTTACTGTATGCGTGTACATTTATTAAAATCACATGTTTATCGAAAATTTCCGTGAAACATTTCACCAACAATGCCCGTACGGTACCATACTCGATGAACACTCCGTGCAATAATACTATTTGACGGCCTGTTGCCACGCATGTAAAACGGATTAGTAGCGGATGGTGGCGGCGTGGCGATCGTTAAACACATTTCAATTTCACGACTCTCTGTCGAAGCCGAGAGGGCGGAATGCAAATCTAAAATACGTGTTCAGCTGAACGGACGGATTCCGTCGGCTACCCGTCTACCACCGACGCCACCCGCTGATTCCTCTGTAGCCCAAGTTAATATAGGAATATGCCTACCGATAGGTTTTCACTTGGCATAATCGCACGACGCAACACGATTCGCATCCTTCCTCCGCTGTTGTTTGTCGTGTTTCATCACCATACATAGTACCTATACTATGTATTATGTTGCACAAATACACGGATATAAATCGTTGTACGTGATTGCGTGTACGGATATAAACATAACCCGCAAAAGCCCCCGCGTAACGTAATGCAGGAGCAGCCTTGTGCTTTCCGATTTCGCGCTGTAACGATTCCTGATATTGTTAAATAATTATGGTTAGGATCTTTCACGCTACACGCTGTTGACCGTACGGCGGTATTATATTATAGTACATCGAAGGAACGCATAATTTAAACCCTTTCATAGTATACGGTCACGACAAAATTATCCGTTATAATATCATTATCGTTAATTTTACGAAGGCCCGGATCGAAGTTAATGTAAATCATCAATATCAATTAATGTTCTTTTCTTAAAAATATTTATTACTGCGCAGTAGTTTGTCAATCAGTAACACAACACGTGTCACTCCCAAATCTCGAGACATTATAATACACGAAAAATATGTGGATTCGTAGAATAAAATCAATAATATGAATAATATGTTATAATTAGTTTACGACATAACTAAAAAATGTAGGTAATGCGTATAACTATTTATACTTAAACTAGTTATTTCGTACATTCCTGTGGCTCGATACGTTAATATGTCAAATTGTACAAAATAAGTAAAATATCGTCATTTTTAACACTGATCAATGCTATTTTTATTGTTCTTTAATCTTTATTAATTTTGACTAAAACAACCATTAATTATTTTTAGTGAACCCGCTGCTATTAAGGATATCGAGTGAAACAGTAGGTGGATTGGAAATGGCTGTATTTTATAGTGCATAGACGCGAGTGGTTTCTTTGTAAGTGAATAAATCTGTCGCTAAAACTATGGTGGTCACCTAGCGGCAGGTGGCTAATGATACCAGATGCAGCTTAACTCCATCGACGATTGGAAACTGGGGCTATCTAGTGCCTCATACAATGCCTCTTGTTAAATATTTATAAAAATTAAAATGATTAATTGAATAAGCCGTTCACATGGGACCTATATAATATTATTATCTCTCCTGATTATTCTTATTCCTCAAAAATATGAAAATCGAACAGTTTGTAAAAAGTAAATATAATTAATTTTAATTAATTTTATATATATACACCAAACAATATAAGATTACAAAAATATTGACAAAGCATATATTTATAAGAATGAGTAGTATTTAAATTAAATGTGTTTAAAATACGTATTTATATTTCCCGAAAAAACAATGTTCTTCGTATCTTATATTTTCAATGCATTTACCTATTTAAAAATAAATATATTACAAAATACACATGTAAGTAACTCATTTTATTAATACAGCTTTACTTACTGCAGACTATCTGGTACTATAGCGCTTTAGATTTTCAATCACGTGAATGCGATAGTCAATTATTATAATTATTGTACATGCAATCAACTTTTATTTTAATTATTCACAATACTACACCAATATTTTAAGGTTATAAAACATATAGCTGTTGCTTTGGACCATTTTCAATATTTTTAAAATACAGTTAGACCTATTGGCTGTCACCTTTACATGGCGGATTTGAAAGCTTCAAGAAAATGTCTACATCGTTATTTAAATATATGAAGGTATTTTTAGTGGTACGCTTCCATTCTTTATTTACCAGAAATATATTTGAAAATAAAACTAAATAAATACAAACCCAATGTATTTACGTGTAATGAAATTTATTAATGGAGTCATCTATTAAGTACATAAACTATGTCAACTATAACAACAAAAAAGAACGAAGAGCTATTCTTATTTTACCAATCACTAAAAAACACACCAGTTCATGAAATAAATGCGCAACTTACAAATGAATATATAATATAGTATAAATTATTGTATGTGTCAAGTTTATTTCAGACACCATTTACACAGTATAGTTCTTTTGTATTGTGCCAGGAGTTCATGAGCTAATTATAATTTTAACTTGCATTATCTACTGTTAAATGAGCGGTAAAAATTCAAAATTAATTACGATCAATCTACCTTTACTTTCAATATCAAATCAGTATATATTGTAATTAATACAATCATTATTTAATCTATCAATGTGTAATACGTTTAATTGTTGGTTTTATAACAAGATACATTTATATGATACATTGAGTTAGTTAACGTTTACACTTTTAAACATGGCTATATAGATCTTGAACTTTTTACTTTAAAGTTAGAATATGTTTTGGATACTTACCCTAATGAAATTTTAACCACTGTTATTTACAATGTCTTAGACATATTACGTATTTACATTTATTAAAATGTATACAATTATTATGTGCTATAGCTCCAATTGAACTTTCTTTACAAAACTTTACAACTAATTATTGTCATTTCAATTAAAATGTTGTCAATAAAATTGTATGAGGAATCTAATGAAAAAATAAAGATAATAATATCTATGTGAAATGGAAATAATAGCAACTAGAGAAAGTACATATAAAAAGGTTCATTATTTTAAATTTAAGTATACCTAAGTTTGTCTGGGAAATTGTTACTTTGACACCGGTCAATATAAAACAATATAATATATAGTATGTATACCTACCTACGATTAATATAAAACATTGTCTGGTTACTGAAAAGCTGAAATAAAGTGTTCAAAATTATTGAAGTCTACCCTACTTGGGCAAATTTTGGTTATACATATTTCTAAAATATAATACTTTATTTCCTAAAATAATTTTATATTTTTCTAGCAACATGTTATATTTATAGACAAATTAAAAAATATATAGTATATGTTTAAATTAACCTTGTCAGAATTACATTTATTGTATTTTGAAATTTGTAAATATACTTAATCTCACTAAAAATAATTTGTATTCATGGGATATATCGTACGTTACGTTACTTTTATGATCCACGGTATACGTGTCTGTTACCTAACGATAACTACTGAAACGCAAGACACTTTGAATGCAAATGTATGAAAAGCAAAATAAAATATATTATATTTCATTCAATTTGAAAAATGTGATAAAATCATGATGTATCATTATGACTTATTCATCAGAAACAGATTTGGGATATTTCCCGTGAATCAAAATGAACTATTTAAATGTGATTCATACGAAAAATCGTTGATTTGTGTGTTCACTGTTCACCCTAAAAAATTACTATATAAAATATATTTGGCTGAAAAAACATACCTATATTACCTATATTGGTGTAAATGTCCAATCACAGAATATAAAAAATTTTCTAAGCCTAAACAAAAATTAAATTTGGGTAATTATAGAAGAACTACGATTTTATATAGTATAAAAATTCAGATGATAATAGCTACAACATCTTTAAATTGTCTTAACTCATTTAGTCCAATGTAATTGGATCTGTTTTGTTATTTTTGTATCAAGCAAGTGAGATTTATTACATTTACTTACTGTGGTAAACAAAATAGAGACAATAGAAATAAAAATAAGTTGAATCAAATTACATTAAAAAGAATGAGAATAAAAGTCTTGAATAAATAAAGATATAAATGTAGAAAAAAAATATATTAAACCATGTTCAATTTCAAACCATATTAATAACTTTGGAATAGTATTTTAAAATTAATTGTTCATGAGAAATGTAAATCATTACTTTGTCATATTATTGAAAAATGTTGGTAAATTCTAATATGATAGCTCGCAAGGCCAATACAAATTACAGCAAAAAAAAAAAATTATGAGCTTGTTTTAATTAAAATTCATATTTTTCATTGATTATCGTAAGAATATAATCTACTGCATAAAAAAATTAAAAAATCCCAGTTATTCATGTTACGTCATCTTGGGATTTTATTATTAAGCATTAATTAAGTATTTATTTTAGATTTATTGTTAAATAAAAATGCTCAAAAAGTTTAATTTAAAATTAAGAAAATAAAATGAATGATCGTAGGAAAGTTAATTATACTGTTTAATAATAGCCAGATTTATTTTTAATGTAAACGTAAAAAACAAAAATAACATTATATAAAATAGTAATTAATTAATTTTACTATTTTAAGCAAGCAATATTAAATAAAAGTTATAAAATACCTATAACGTTATTGAAAACAAAATTCACAATAAATATTAAATAAATAACATGATCTATATTACTTACATTGAATTATAGTTATGTTATACATTTTTAAATATTTATAATGAATTGGCTAAATATTTTTATATTTATACATGATTAAAATATATATTTAAAATCTAAATAAGAACAGGATTATTCAAATAGGAATTTTAAAAATAAAATCATTCAAAATGGTAATTGAATAACAGTTACTATTAGTCTAATTATGTTTTAAGTGATATGTAATTATTTTTAAACCACTTTAACATAAATAATTATCTTGTAAGCATAATTCCGAAATTTGGTCATATTTTACTATGATAATAATTGATAATATGTAATTAATAGCAATGAAATATTTTTTTATTTTATTATTGCACTTTAAATATGTTATATTATAATATGTTATAAATCAAAATAGGTAAATTTCGACGTAACTATAATAATATATTGTATAATACAGGTATTAAAAATGTCATCAAACATAATATTTCAACCAGAATAATATAATGTTCAAATAATATTGCAATTATTTTTTACATTCATAAATAGTCTCAAAATAAAGTCAATATTTTCTAAAAAAAAAAAAAAAATTACTCAAGAAAGATAAAAAAACATTAATCTAAATCTATATAACGATACATACGCGTATAACATGTTGATTGGCTATAATAATTCTCTTACTAACCAGAGGGTTACTTAAGTCCCATAAATAGTATCACTGAACCCTCTGATGGTAGTGGTAAATGACACCAGCCAAACTAATCGACATGTGCTTGTAATCCCGCTCAGAGTATGTTGGGAATCCGCAGGACTCTTGGGAAAAATATTTTTTCAATCCCTCTTCCCGATAGACATTTATAATTCAAATGTATTGTAGTAGTAACATTGTACCTGGAGTTGATGTTACAGTTGAGATATATAGGGTCGTGGGTTTTGTCTGGAATTTATATGAACATATTGCCGAATTGGGAAACATTTGTTATTCTGCTATTCTAGACAGAATACGTCGTACGGTACAACAATGTACTTTCGTCTTAGCGGCCAAAAATATAAATATGTTGCATAATTTAGTTGTGTGCGACATTCGTTACAACATTTTTCTGGTTAGAAAAAAATAAAACCAATATTATTATCCTTTTTTTATTTTTCAAAATTATATTTTAAAACAGAACAATTCAATTTAAGATAATTAGTTTAATAAATATTTGTACTATACAATTTGTTTCTAGACATTTTGTTTTTCAGTTTATGAGTTACACGAGAAAAATATTTTGGTTCTACAATGACATGTTTTTCGGTTCAATTCACATTTTTGATGGGATGTATTGTTTAGTTCAGTCGATTTGTTTTGAACCAGGTATTTATAGATATTTGAAAATGTCATGTTTTCTTATCCTTTTTTCGTAGAATTTCGTTTCAATAGTTATGGTTTGACATAAATTCTTGAAAATTCAATACAATATTTCATACACATATCTATTGATTAGTAAAAAAAATGTATGGTAGATTTAAAAATATTTTGTATAATATTAAAATTCTTTAAATTGACAAAAAGACGAAATATTTGTAGGATTTTTATAGTAAGAGCCCCATAAAACTTTAGACCTTATCTTATACAATATCAAACAACATGAAATACTATGTGAACGTAGTTATATTGATTTTTTTTATGTAATTGCGGATGCCATATTATTTTATCCATCCTACATGACAGCAAATAATATCGTAAAATAAATTATTAAAGTTCTAAGAAATGTTTATTTATCATGTGTACAAATAATATAATATTGTAATTTTAGGATAAAACCTTTGATAGGTTTAAAATTACGTCCTGCTAGAAATATTAGAGATGAAGAATCAATTGATAAATAGGTACATAATAATATGTAGAAGCGAAGTATATTTTTAAGGTGTAACATATACATAGGTATAAGAATTTTTAAATACTTTATAATAGATATAGATTTCGATTAAATGTAATAACGGAGAATATACATAGAAAGTGAATGATGTTTTCACTGACACTAATGATTTATTTTGGATTTAGTTGACAAGTGAACATAAATTTAATAGGTTTAAGTTGTATGAATAATTTTAAATATATTTAATAGACAATATGCAGTTGATTTTGCGATTAATTCAAGCTCTACAAACGCCAATTAACAGCTATACGCAGTGATGGTTATAATAGTTATTGCAATTGAACGGTAGTTTATTTCATCTAGAAATTATTCTCTTTATCATTAACGAGGGAAATACCACGTATCAAGAGGTTAATTATTGTTTCATGAAACGGCGTGTTAAAAATGTGTACTGAACCTTATACCAAATCCTGCAAACGCTTATGCATGAAGTACATATTATAATGATGTTTTTTACTACAATATTATTAGTTATAAATCATAGTTATCGGGGAAATAAAATGCGTTTAACTACTCTGGAAAAAAACCCTCCCGCAAAAAGGTATTTGGCCGAACTTTAATGACTTTCGAGTTTCGACACACAAGTTACGGAGAAAACAATTTTCTATCAAATTTTCTCGAAAATAATTGATTTTCTCCTAATCCCGTGCGCTGAATATGTGTATTCTCACCGAATGGAAATACAGCCCAACAAACTCGCGAGGATTGTGAGTATAAATGTGTGAAAATAATATAAATTGAAAAAACATAGCTGCGGTCGTCTTGTATACTTATTGAGATCAACATGAAACCCGCTACATATTCCGTGAGAACACATTCGCTTGTGCACCGGATTAAGATTATTTATATTTATCCATCGTCCGGAAGATAAGTAAGTAATCCGGAAAAACCATAGCAGGTAATGATAATAATAATAAAAAAAAAAAAAAAAAAAAAAAAAAAAACAAGAAGTCAAAGGTAAAAATATATTCTATTAATATTTATTGTATAGGTACTTACTATGGTTATTGACAAACTTCTTTCAAAATGTTAATAATATTAAATAGAATTTAACAAGCAATTCAATGCCATAAGTCGGTTAAAATATTCATTTATTCATCAACAATTATTGAAATGTTTTAAAAATTAAACGAAAATCTATAAATCGATCAAATATATTATCATTACTATTATTATTATTTTTACGTAAATAGGATTCAACAACTAGGTTCATAAGCTTGTTGTATATACTATGTGTACAGTTTCGGAACTCGTATTTTGAAAAAGTCAGTTGGGTATTGAGAGAACGGAATTGTTGTTTCTTATTTCCTCTTGACCGTGAACTACCCAAAATATCGAACCTCTCGCAATCTACAGCCTCCTTGCTGTCGCATCGCCAAAATCACTATCGTTCACGTGGTTTGGCCTATCGCGAGTCAACCCGTAACTGCCTAGGAAGCACAAACTTCTGTGGGCTATACCAGTGCTTCTCAATCTGGGGGCCGTGTATATATGACTGGGGGGCCTTCAAATATGTATTTAATTTCAAATATTTCCGATTATTTAGTTATTATATAAATATAACATTATTACGTATACATTATATTATAACCGACCATATGATTGATCATTATGTATTACATCGGGAAAGTTTATCTTACATTAGAGTTATTAGATTACTGATTAAAGTATAATAACAATTGAGGAGGGGGGGGGGGCTTGACAGTTTTACATTAAATTTAGAGGGGCCCTATAACAAAAAAAGGTTGAAAAGCACTGGGCCATACTACGTATTATGTGCGTTATTGCGGGTGGGAGGACGAGGCCCGTGCCGCTGTTCCGCCGTCGCCGCTGCCTCGGGGTGATTGGTGGATCATTACCACTGCCAGGACCAAAACGGAATAACGGTCGTGGCCATGCACGGCTTCACTGCAGTAATCTCCTGTCGAATTATGGTCACCCGTTATTCAGGTGCGTTCAAAAGTGTATTACAAAACACACGTGAATACAATTGTGTTCCATACGCATCGCAACACTTTTGGGGGCTTGCATTCCACATTTTGACCAGTTGTAGCAAAATAATATTGACGTGCAATAATACCTTGATTTGGGAGAAGAAACGGCGGTTTTTTTTTTTTTCTGTCGATCCTTAGGTTTTCGAATAAATATAATCACAATTTTATAAGAATGTTTTAACGATCTATCTTATCTTATCTTATCTATCTATCTTATCTTTCGTTCATTAATCGATCAGCACGTACCTTTCAAGTCGTTATATATGTTAGTCATTTCTCGATTCAGTTATTCTATTTATAATTAAAAAATAACACTCTAAAAATGTAGATGGGAATAAAAAAATATACATCTAAAAGTCATTTTTTCATGTCACGCGTATTATGTCACGTACATATTTACGCACGTACGTATTTATGCACGTATCTAGGTCCAAATCAACAAAGATATACCTAAGCTCAAGTACATTCTCTGCAGAAGGTTACTTTATAAAATACCAACTATTAGCCCTTAGAGTTATTTTTACGAATAATTATTTGTACTTGGAAATTATTGAACGATATATCAATTTTATAAAATTGTTATTTGACTCAAGAGTGTTTTATACTTCAACACATATTTCCTCTCTTTTGTCTTAACATTCGAGTAGTTAACACGCAACAACATATTATAATATTACTATGAATATTATATTATGTTACCTATGTTTTTTTTTTTTCTAGCAAATTCTTTAAAATTTTATTTACAGACAAGTAACAAAAAAACTGAATACAATAGCTTTTTAAAGTGGAGCTATCACAGATTGGGTAAATAATCTTGAAAAATGTAAATGTCATTTTTCTGCAGAGGAACCGGGCACAACGGTCCCGAGGATAAAGTAGGTATCTTCTCGTATTAATCAAATTATATTAAAATACGCCATATTTTGAGGTTAAATAAAATGCGTTATCCTGGAAATCAAGAGGACATTTGATAAAATAATTTTTCGATAACCTTTGACATTAAAAATATTATTATATACAGGCGTTCAACAGATATATTCACTAGATGTTATTAACTTGTAAAATGAATTATTTTAACAATGCAGCTAAAATAATTGAACCTTTAATTAATTACATTATACGCGATAACTCAATTAGTTTTATATTCTATCACGAAATCACGTTATATTTTTATTTTTACATCAAAAATGCATATTTAGTTCTTGTTTAGTACATAAAATCTTTTTCGACAAGTTATTTTGAGAATATTTCCCATACATAAATATTAATTCTTTAATAGTTAAAAATGATTTATTGAATTGCATAAAAATTAATTATATATTTTTAATTATGGATAATAATTATTATTTGAAGGTTTTATGGTGTATTTGATTATTCGTTTAATGACCAGCAGGGTTATTATCAGCATAAAATGTTGTGATGTGTCAAACATTGTGTTGATCTTAACAATAAAAGTCTGAAATTGCAAAGGCTTGTTTTCAAATCACACAGGAAGTCAATGTCAAAGGTTAAAAATGAGTAGGGATTTGGAAGCCTACCCGACAGTTATATATTGTTTGTTTAGTTTTTGATATGAGACTTGTTGCCAGAGTACAGTGGTAAACAACGCACCAACAATAAAAACATAATCTATAATGAATTATTTATATAATAATATGGTTATTTTATTCTATAATATTTTATAACAAAGTTTATGTTTAAAAATTATGGATATCGTAATAAATAAAAGTGCCGTTTAAATGAATTATTTTTATTTCGATAATATATATAAATTATTAACCGAGGTTTATAATAATATAATAATTAATAATCAATACAATGGAGAAGTAAGAACTATAATAAAAATGTATTGGTCATTGAAAATAGTTAATGCCAAACTCTTTCAGAATCGCACTAATAACCAATAACATATTTGACAGTCGTGAAGTTTCGCGGCTTACAACATTAAAGTAATAACAAAGTTGTGTGATATTACAACATAAAAGGGTGATATAATATAGACATAAGTAATCGATCAAAAATTATTTCAAGGGACAGATTATACAGCACATTATTTTTAAAATCAATTTAAGTATTTTTAGATAATATTTCCTTTAGAGGTAGATTTTGGATTTTTCCTTTGGAGTAGGGTAGGTATCTATACCAATTTATTTTAATCTAAGCAAAGTTTCCATATTAAGAGTTAGAACGTAATTAAACTAAGATAAATAAATACCTAATAAAGAACAACAAAATAACTTCTATCATACTTTTAAGAATTTTAAACATTCATAAGAGACAAAAGTAAGCTTGAAAAGTAAAGCTTGAAGAATCTGTTACAAGATTATACATACTGTCTACTCAAAGGTTATACTTAAGATACGTTTATGTTAAATTATTCTTTTTTTTAATAAAACATCCTAAATGCAAAATTCATATATACTTTTACTATTATAGTAATATAGACTTTCTTTATATATGGAAACTTATCTCCTTCATTGAGAATCATTTTTCGAAACTAATGATGTGCAATGGTTATACATTTATTAGAACCATTTACCGAAAATAGTCTCTTGTATCTTACCTCACCACAGATTATAAAGCATTTTTATTTTGAACTCTGAAAACCATTGATATCATATTAAAAATGTGTACTGGAGTCTATACTTAAAAATTATATTAGTTAAAAAAAAAAAATAATGCAATATAATTTTTAAAAAACTGTTCACCAATTTTATAAATAATTTTACCAAAAATATTTTATTTAATTAATAATTATTTTATTTATTGAGTGTACCTATATATTTTATATTAGATATACTTTGCATACACCATATAATATGGACATTAAATAGCACGACGTTATATGTAACACAAATTTATGTTTATAATACCGATTAAAGTTTTTATTGTTGTTAGTTTAGTATTTTTATAAAATAAAATGCATTACATTTAATACATTTGTAAATAATATCATTTATAAAATATCATAATATATTTGATTTAATATAACTTTAAACAAAATTCCAAATTGTGTTAGTATCATTTAATTATATAGCTTTTGTATATTTATTCTTATAATTTTAAACTCAAATTCATACTGCATTTCATAAAAAGAATAAATTTCATACTGTCATAGTGAAGTATCGTTAAATAACTGGGAATTAATTAATTAAATAATTGTAATATTTTTGAAATATACAGAGTAAAAAGACATTGAATCCAATCTAATTATTATTAAAAGTATATTATTAAATTATTCATATTTAATTAATTCAAATTGAGAAATAAAATTGTTGAATTTAATTCATCTAATCATAAGAAAGTGTAGTGTATTTTTGCAAGTGGATTTTATAATATTTTGCATATTATTATGAATAATATACCCATGAGTTATGAATAAATATGAATTCATATTTACGTTGAATAATTACAGCGTTGTACATATGCAAACTAGTCTAATAATAATATTATAAGTTTTCAAATAAAAAAAAAATAACTAACATTAAAGTGTTTTTGACTTGATCTATTCATGTATTAATATTCGATAACATTTTAATTTCATGTGAATTCGTATGTATATATTTTGATTTATTAAATACCTTTAGTATCTAAAATATTAATAATTTTGTAGTAATTTTTTAATTTAATTTAAAGTTTTGAGTAATTTTAATTCTATTATGTGATATCCAAAAATTACAACAATTAAGGTTTATTCTACATCAAATGGTAAAAAAAATTAAAATGAATATAACATTATCAAACTTTTTGAAAAAAAAAAAAAAACTAAATTGTTATGTATGACATCATTTATTTAAAAACACTGGCATAAATCCTTTTATATGAAATCATAAATTCATGATGTTGAGGTGTACGAGGAAAAAACAATGAATTATTAAATTAGATAATTATTAAATTTAATTTAATAATACTTATGAGTTGTGATTCATAATCAGATAAAACATATTCAAGTAATTTTTCATCAATGCGTATTATAATTTATTATTTAAATAGTATCACTTATATAGTTATATTTAGAATAATATAAATAATATTTATTTTATAAATGTATAATATAATAGTAATCATTATAATTTAGTAGAAAATTACATATACTAAGGTTTTATTCTACATTATTTTCATAAACAATTTTTAAATTTACAGATTAAATAAGGAATATATAAAAGACATGCGAACAAAATATTATATTTTCATATCAGAGGACTGAGTATTATACATTGATTAAAGCATAAATATTGAAAAAGAAACTTTCCTAATTGAATTAGGTGGAGTCCGATTTTTAAAAGTCATAGAGCTAATGGCACGATTGAAAAATCTCTTATAATGAAGCTAGTAAAGACCCATTACTACTTTTCCGCTGGCAACCTACAAAATCACTAATCTCAAGTTCCTACATTTTTCCAACTAACTCGACCTCAGAAAAATGCTTTCTAAATAATTTAAACTTTTAAGTAAAATGGTGCTACCAGGTGTAATTTTGTTAATTATCTTTAAATAATTTAATTTTAAATTATCAACCATCGTGATTATATTATTCAATGATAAAAAGAAATCTTGATTTTTTTTTAGAAATATGATTCAATCTTAATATTTTATAAAGTTTAAATTTGTCATCTACAAGATACTTCATAAGAATAAATAAAAAAAATTTAGATTTTATGTAATTAAATTTAAGTCAAAGAATAGTTGGTGTATTTTCACTTTAAAATGTTGTATCATACAAAATGTTGAAAGATTTCAATCAGCAAATGAAAGCAATATTACACATTAGTTTAAAAAAAAAAAAAATACATTTTTTATATTTATATTTAAATAGAACAATTTAAGACCACCAAACTAATAATATTATTTAAAAACCAAATTCCCGTTCAACAAAAATAAAAACCATTTTTAATTTACTATCCAACTACATTTTTTTTTTTTTAATTCAACCATTTGAACGTTGTTAAGTTTAGGTGACGCACGTCTCTCGTATAAAAGTATTTGGTGAAATACTGGTCATTCAATTAAAATAAAAGTGCGTGCATTAACACTTTTTGCTCATAAATAATTGTGTTTTATAATGCGTTTCGCACTACTGAATAAACACGTGAATGAATTAATGTATGCGCTCAATTTATACACATGGTTTTGATAGGTGGTAAACATTATTTCACTTCAGCAAGAAACAAAAATGGTACAATGTTCGCACCGCACATGATATACAATGCATATAATTAATCTGCTTGACGTTCAATTCTTATGATTATTTGAAATTAGTTGTTCTACTTAATGAATTACAGATGATGAGGGTGTACGCGCGTCTGTACGTGTGTGTGGTATGGCGAATTTTCGCAGAAGACTAATTGACGAATCAAATTAAGTTAGTTTCGATCGAATTACGAACAAGATGGACGCCGAACGGATCAAAATAATATTGTTTAAAAACTAATTCCTCAGGAAAACGAACGTAGATTGGTTATTACTTATTATTAATAACTAATAAGTAATAACTTAGTGAAAATTAGTAAAACAATGATAAAAATTAATAGAAAAAAAAAAAAAACCAACCTACAAGGAACAAATGGCGAAAAATGATAATTAAAAGTTCTGAATTTTCTTTGTGAGCCCCGAGTACAGAATAATACGTGTTATGGTATAATATATTTTAGTCGAATTCTTACGAACATAATGTAATATTATAATTTACGGATTTCGAAGTCTTATACAGTGGTTACATTGCAATATTATATTACTATTGTTTGGCCGTCGTATAATATCAACTGACTTGAGAACACGATTCATCTCAATTCGATTTCGATATTACGCGTTTACGTACGACCGTAGAGCACGGCCACGTGAATCCATACACGATTTTGTTATATTTATTATTGAAAGGCCACGCTATACCTACGCGATCTCGTCGCTTCTCGTCACGTAGTCTGCCCGTCCGTCAGAAAACATGACGTGTGGTGTGTAGCGTTGTCACATGTTTTCCGACTGTGGCAGCTGCAGCAGCGTCGCTACACGTTATTATATTTCAGCTATCGTTATCATAACTATGGTCTATAGTTATGTTATATTATTATTAAACTGGACAAAGAAAAACACTACGTGTTGAATGTGCACAACACGGGTGCCGCCACCGCGTCGTAACTCCGTTGTCGTCATCGACTCGGCGGCGGTGCTGGTGCAGTAACTACTAGTTGCTGTTTAAAAATTGAACAGACTCACGCGTCCGTGTAACAGTCATTATATTACACGACTGAACGATGGTGATACAAAGAATAATTAAAACACCCATCAGCATATATTTTTTTAAAAAAAAAAAAAAAAAAAACCTATAAATCAAGATTAGTTTTCAACGTACATTTATACATATAATAACGGTGATATTAACAATAATAATATTGTGTGCAAGAATGAGAAAATTTTGACAAGACTCTCTCCCCCATCTCAGAATAGGCGTTTTTTCCAGCGAAACAGTACTGTCCTACTCATTCATCAAGCTCGATACGGTAGTGTTACACAATAAAATATTAAATGATAACCAGTAATTATGTTTTATTTCACGTGAATCCTATGTTACTGCGTACTCGAATAAGCCGGAAATCTATCCAAAACGAAATATTCATAAAGTCTTTACGATTTCGCCGTAAACAACTTTGACTGTGCGTATTTATTATTGTTTTATATTAATTGTACTTTTAATTTGACTTTTATACACGCGTCGTAAATATTTGTTCGTTTTCATTCCGTTCTTTTCGCATTTACTAACTACAAGAACGTGTCGATTACGTGTTGACAATAACAATCGCAGTGTAATTTTTACCTCTTATTTTTACGGCCGTCAGAGCGAAGAGCACAGCGACGAATTTCGATGTCGACATCGCGTGGACGCGATGCGCACAAGAACCGACGACGACGGAAATCACGCGCGAGTACCACGGCGGGCGGCAACCGGTTGTTCAGCGCAAACGGATCGTCGGACGACGAACCGACGACGGCCACACCGCCACCAGTTGCACCGAGTCATCGCTGACGGCGTCGGCACTGTCACCGTCGTTGCTGCCACTGCTTTCGGCGGTGACGGTGTTGGTGGTGTTGGTGGTGTTGCTGATGGTGTTGGTGGCGGTGTTGGTGCACCAGTTGCCGCTCAGCGAACCGCAATAGTCTGCAGCAGCAGTGACGAGCGTGCCGTTGTCGGCGTGCGGCCGCTGCCGTGGCGCGGACAGTGGTAACGGTGACAGCTGTAGCGACGACAGTGACGGCGGCAGTGACGGTTGCGACGCCGCGGGACACGCGATGAACGGACGCTGGACGTGACGACGACGACGACGCGGACGGTTTGCAGCGGCGGCGATGGCGCGCCGACCACCCATAACCGGCGCCGGGGGCGTTTGTTTGTTCGCTTTACGCGCGCGGAGCCGACCCGTCCAGGACAAGGCGATGGTGACGACGACAGTGGTTAGACGGTGGTTAGTGACGGTGACGACGCGCGAACCGACTGTCGGCCGTCGCGTTTGCAGTTGCTTGCTGCTGCTGCTGCTGCTGCTGCTGCTGCTGCTACTGCTGCGGAAGGATGGTCGTTATTGGGGTCCTGTTGCTGCAGTGACGTCGGGTACGTGGACGAGAAAAAACGGTCGGGGAGAAACGCACACGGGTGGAGGGGGAACGGTGACGAACAGAAGACGAACAGTGACCGAGAGCAACGGAGGGAGAGGGGGGGGGCAGAGGATGGACGACAGGCGGAGACGAGACGATTGAACGGCCGATAAACGAAGATTTCGGACCGCCGCGGGGACGTGATGACAACGACGACGACGACGACACTCGCTCGGCGTGGACGAGTTATACTACGGGGACGTCGGTCGCGACGACGGCTCACACACGACTGGCCGCCGGGTCCGCGGCCGAGGCTGGTCGGGGATGCGCTCGTGCGCGTGTGCTTGTGAGCGTGTGTGCGCTGCCACGTTTGTGTGGGTGCGCGAGTACGTTTGTGCGTTTGTGCGTATGTGTGCGTGGGGTGAACGCCGCCACCGGTCCTGCTGGTCGCCGCTGGTGCTGCTGATACCACACCGCCGCTGAAGCTGCTGCTCGTTGCGCTGCCGCTCACGGTGCTGCCCGCGCTCCACGCCGACGCTGTCATCCACACGCGGCGCCAGCGCTGCTCTACTACACACACACACACGCACACACACACACGCATACACGCACACACGCACACACACACGCATACACACACATGCACACGCACACACGCACACACGCACACACACACGCACACACACATACGCACACACACACACACACACACACACATACACATACACAACATACATACGCACACAAACCCACACATACACATACAGCAACACGTACACAAACGCACACACGAAGGCGCCCCAACACAAAAACCAACTCACTTAGAGATACGCACACAACGCCTTCGGCAAGCTGCCTAGCTGGACGTCCGTCCGTCGTCCGGCAGTTAGATGTGCCACAGTGGTAATATATTACATATGTATATATATATATATTGGCGCATAAATATATTATAGTATACGTGTGTATGTGTGTTGGCTGTAGCCCACTCATCACCGACCCGTCTCCTGCCCATTGATCAATGCTGCCGCCGCCACTAGAGCGAGCGCGATATCATGCACGCCACCACCACCACCACCGCCGCCACTGTCAACGCCGCTTTTTCGGTGGGCATACGACCAGAATGGGGAGGGGAAAAAATAAACATATATATATATATATATATTCTACTCCGCCGATCGGGCAAAAGTCGAGTCAACAATTCCACCGTCACACTTCGGCGTATATAGTATTCCGTTCTTCTCGTGAAGCCCACCATCGACACCGCCGTGTTTTGATCTTCGTGTTCGTCTCAGCTCGATTTAAGTTTGCACACGAAAAACTCTCAATGCTTTACCCTCAGGTTTTTCGGTAACCGTCACGTTTCATTCCCCCCCCCCTGTTGCTGCTGATTTACGCCCTACGCAGTAGCTCGCGAGGAGCTTTCAAAACTCGGCAGGTAGTCGTCATATCCCTCATTACAACAATTCATTCAAATCGAACACCAATTAGTCACGCGTAATCTACCGTAACGCGCCGCGAATATAATGCAAACCGAATTGAAATCATTTCCCGTAATAACCATTAATGTGTGTTTCCAATACAGATGAATATTATTTTCACGTATAAGCATGACCACGCGTGGCGGTTGTACTGCAATGGTTACGTTCAACGATGATACCACGGTTATCCTGATGTACAAACTAAATAATGACCACAGAATGTAGTTAATATTTTTTTCAAAAAATGGATTGCATATTTTGACGTAATGATCAATTCCAAGCAATAAACATTAAACGAAAATGTATTCCATATTAGCCATTATGTATTGTTATATTCTGAAAACTACGTTACATTGTTGACCTTTTGATACATATTTATTTTGACAAACATTAAAGATTAAAAACCATCAAATATATTCATCAACTATGACTTCCATTAAGATTATTTTGTTGAATACGATGATTTATGTCATAGCTTTAAAATGTATACAGCGCACATAAAATGACACATATATAAATATAACACCAAACGAGATTGAATTGAGATGGATGTAATACTTAGTCGTGCTGTATCGTGTCCTTACTTTTATTACTGTTCTATTATTCAAACCAATATAATATTGTAGTCAGATATTAATAATTAAAACGGCAAACCGTTTGCCCGGAGTGTGCTAGACTGACAGATGTTTCAATATAAGGCAATTCGCATGCTTTTTATGCACATACAAAAATAACAGCCCTAGAGCTTGACTTTGATCAGGCAAACTTTTATATATATATATATATATATATATATATATATATGCTGCCAAAGATTTATTCGTTATACGTACAATAATATATGTAATGTATATATTAAATATTTTCCCGCATACTGTTGGGTTTATTTCCCTGCATCTTCAATTATATTAAAATTTCAACTCGACCTTATAAGATGTTTTAAGATACCAGTTAATTTTTTACACAATATTATAATTTATAATAATTAACTACTCATAATAATATAATATTATGTACATTGTACATAATATAAATACCTGATAATAATTAATTATAATTGTGTGCGTACATAAATTTAACCTGAATTACACGTATACGAGTTATTTTCTATACCATTTACCTACTACGATTTAAATTATAACTATAGGACCAGGATTTTCGTGCAAAAATAAATATGCACATATTTATGCACTCAGAAATATGTAAGAAAACATTTTTTTGGATGTTAAAGAAAAAAAGAGAATTTAAATATCAGTATTCAAAATGTGTAAAAAACATATAATTATATATTAATTATTAAATGAGTAACAACATAATGTAACAAATTTCGGTTTTAAATTATAGTATTGGAAACTTCTATGAATATCACGTAGTATCGCTTTGTACTAAGAAAAACTTCTTACCACGTGTGCAGTACAATGGGTGCGTATTCGAAACAAGTAATTTCTTCCAGTGACAACTCTTTAAAGTCTTTATCATTGCAACTTATTTCTCCGCTGATAATTGCAGTAATTTTTTTTTTATTTGTGATAATAAAAAATTTTTTTATGATTTTCCGACAGTTTAACCTTAGCAAATTCAATACATCGTCCTCCTTTGCTCGATTTATTTTCAACATTTCGATCCAATTCTAGACTTTTTCCAAGATTGACACCCGATTATTTTTAAAGATACGTTATGACATCAGTTATGCATTAGGAATTTGATAGAATTACTGAAAGTTCATTTTTGATCGAGTTATCATTAAAAATTGTGATGCATTGTGTGTTCGACATTAAAAGTCTATCGCCCGAATTCCCAAAAATAGAATATTTTGTTTTATTTGGTCGAAGTAAATTTGTCAAAAATGTCGGCATGTACGAATATATCAAACTTTGAGTAAAATTCAAAATATTTTATTTAGTACTTATAAAATATTGCTCATTTCATGTAACTATCCAGAAATATACAATTATTATACATTTTGACGCAAAAGTTGGCAAAAAAAAAAAAAAAAAAAAAAAGAATCTATGTATTATGAAATGTCAAGATATTTAATCGGAACTAATATAAGTCAAAATGTAAAAGAATATGCATTTTCATAAAAATCCGACCCTTAATGGTAATACATTTTGTCGTAATACAAAGTCTTTGTATATTATAAAATTATTTATAAAACGCAATTAATTAATTTTTTTGTTTCAATATATGAAAATAATATAGTTTATCTTTAAGAAAATATATTTTAAAAATATCATATTCTTTTTTAAAATGAATAAAAAAATAATAAGTTAATCATAAAAAAAATAGTAAACTATATATAAACTATAGTAAATATAACTATAACTATATATATATATATATATATATATATATAAACTATAGTAAAGCATAATATATTGTTGGTATCTTCAGGAGATTGAATTTATTGAAATTATTATTATTATGTACCATTTGTCGTTAACTTACTATAACACCTACGCTGCTAAATTGCATATACAATGCGCCGTCTTAATATAATAATATGGATAATTTTATTTTAATACTTAATAATCTAATTATTTTCCGTATGCTATTACTAGGGAACGGATTTAAAAGCTCTAAAAAACAAGAAAAATGCACTTAGAAAATTCTCTAAAAAACTAAAAATCGGTTTATATTCAATAAAAACAAAATTCTGAATTTAAAACTTTTAAAAAAACACATTATTATGAAAAATCTAATAAAAAATATTTAAATACAAATAATACAATACAACCTATAAATTAATTAACTTTCAATTATCTTCTGTCCATCTTTTTTTTACGTGTCAAGAATAATTTTATAATTTCGTAACATAATACACGTGTCAACAATAATTTCGTAATTTCGTAACATAATACATATTTGAGTATTTTAAATTTTTTTAGAATGAATAGGAAAAAATGTTGAAAAAATGACTTAAAAACCACAAAATGCACTAAAACTTTCAAAAATTTTTCTAAAAATGCATTCAAGTCTTAAAAATGCGAAAAAATGCAAAAAAATGCAAAATAAAAGTTACATTTTTAATTTTTTGATGTATGAAATGAACTTTTTGATTGGAAGCCAATGTTTTCAGACATTCAGAAAAAAATACAATCTGCATTCAAATCCGTTCCCTAGATATTACATAAATTATGTTATTATTTCATATTTTTTTTAATTTATATATTACTTTATCAAATATTAAAGCCATAGTTTTGTTTCTATAATTCAAAAATACATTAAAATCATTTTTTGAATAATCTTAAGTATTTAAAATAATCATTGATCATATGTTTTAAAAAATAAACTATTGTGCACTGAATTTCTGTAAACATTTTTTATAGTTAATTTACTAATAATATTATAACAGTAATAAAAAAATACTGTTATTATGAAGTTAATTTTTTTAAATGAGCGACAATCATATTTTTCAGTTTAGCATACTAAAATCACTAAATTCATCACTAAATTCACTAAACTCTAACATTAAATAAAATTTAGATTCTTAGACTAGAACTTTTATCATTTAACTTAAAAATATTTACTAATTAGCACCTGTAATATCAAATTTGATTTAGTGTTCAGCACAATATGTTCAATTATGTTCATAAAATGGTTTGCAGAAATATTTTTTGAAAATAAATTTAGAAATAAATTAAGCAAATATTTCATTTTTATTTGTACCCATTTACCATTTTCATATTCCTAAATAAGACTATAATTTAGTAAAAATATTTCTTTTATAAATAAAATATATTCATTTTATAATTTATTGTAGAATTTAAAAATAAACGAAGGATAATACTAAATAAATAAACATAATTAATGTAATTTGTTATTGTAATATGACTAGTTATTGCTCAATAAATTCGTTCATATATATGAACGAGAAAGAGAACCGTTAATAATTACAATATAATAATATCATTATACTATTTAATAATCAAATGAATATTATTTGTCGTCAGCATTTAATTATAAATAAGCGATAATTATTTTCCACGTATTTTAAGTAATACTGAAGGATTATTCATAAAGCCAAGTGTTCGGTAAGTCTTCTTTTACTAGTTAGGTGTAATAAGAGGGTGAATGAATAAATTGAGGAAACCAATGAAATGTGGTTTGTTCAGACCATAGGAATAGTAGAATTTGATGTATAAATCATTTTACTTTATTTCTGAAGGTATGTGGTCAGTGTTGGGTATGAAAGTTCATTACATTTAACCGTGATAATTAACTAACCCACGCAAATGATGTAGCAGTGAATAAGGATGGTTGTATAAATTCATATACAATTATGGTTAACCACTCGTTGACACAATGTTTGATATCACGATTTAATATAATGCCTTAGAATTTAAAAGAACTGTTCTACTAATTTAATATTAATAAAATAATTTCTTAACAATTTAAAATAGCTAAATGGCTTTAAAATTATAACTCAAAATTATTTTACAATTAATAAGCACAACTTATTATAATATTTGTACTGTTTTAAACAATTAGGTATTGTTATTATTATTATTATTATTTTTTTTTTTTTTATTAATTGCACTTAATTATAAAACTTTAAATTACTTGTCTTAATGTATTTCTCGATTTTAAATCGTATTAATTATAGTCAGTTTTATCCAAAAGTTCTGATTTAAATTTCTTAGTAACTCAAAAATACTTCAAAGAAATTACCAAAATAATTATAAAACATCATGGTTCGTTGTATAACCATTTCAAGTTAACAATTCTATAACACTAAACAATAAAACAAACAATAATGGTGTAGTAAAATTGTCCACATGTAATTTAAAAATCAGAAAATAGAATTCGAAAACGCGTTAGAAATTCTAAATTTTAATAAAATAAAAAGGGAAAGTTTTATCAATATAACATATTAAAATATACTGATTTTAAAAACATACTGTAAAACAGTCTTACAGGAAGACATAAAGTATTTTCGATTAATGAGTGAACACTTTTGTTCTTGATAGTAGCAGTTATAAAACACGACTATTATTTAATTCATGTGCATACAAGCTTTAATTAGTGTGTGTATAGCACCATCAAAATCGCCTATAATATAATACAATTTCGCGATACATATTATAAAATATTTTTTGATTATATTATTGATGTGTTTACACTGGGGACATGGATAATTCGATAAGGTTATGAAACTTTAATTGCTATGTTCACGTTAAACAAATGATAGTCTACGTACCTAATCGTATGACTAAATGTTGATCAACAGGTGTGGATCAATAATTTCCTACATTAAATAAATTGAAACTGAGTACTTTAAAATAATATCATTCATGTAATCATGAGATTTTGACTTGTTTTTATATAACTATTACTTAGTGGTTGACCTCAGTGATTTTCATAAACAGAACGGAGACGAGCTAACGTGTCTACGTGTTTACCTATGAAATAGTCAGTGATTCATAAAAACATATAATGACGTATCCGTCTTCATCTAGTTAAACTAATAAAAAAATAAAATACAGGAAACCCCGATTATATTGAAGTTTAAATTATTATTTAATATTATGGTTTATCAGCTCATTTTGTTCTTTGATATATTTTATTTTACCATTAATAATCATATAACTATCCAGGTAAGAATACTTCGTGTAGATCGTAGATAGACGAGCTAGGTACTTATTATAATATAAATTAATATTAAGAAGGTACATTAAATATTAAAATATTATATTTTTCTATTAAAAATTATACCATTAAATAATTTTATATTCAAATATAAATTTAATTTGTAAATTTAAAACACAAAAATGTTAAGCAGTATAAGATTTTTAAAATATTTTAACCATTATAGCTAGTTAAAATATACTATTGATTAACAGAATCAGTACAATTTCTTTGGGTAAAATGAAAAAAATCATTATTCTTTATATAAAAATTGAATTGGTAATATACTTCATAGTCAGAATAAAAATTATAATTAAACATTCTTCTCATTTATTTTCCATGACTAAAGAATTGTAATTTGTAAATAAATTACTCTTAAATATTATGATTCTCGATCTTTCTGTTGTTTATGCATTTTTTTATTTTAGTGTAAGATAACTTGCAACGAACACCAACTGATAAAATATTTACTATAGAATATAATATCCAAGTTAGATTTCATTGAGTATTAACTGTTTAAAATGCCTAATATTTAACATGTAATCAATAATTATTATAACAATTTTATATTTTAAAAGTATACGAGGATTTCATTCCTTTTTTTCTTTTTTTTTTTTTGAACCACTGCATTCTTTGAATAGACATGCATTATGTATTTTTAATGGAATTAATTGTATGAGAGATCTTAAGCTGTTTACCGGACTACCTACACGTTTCATTAGGTGCTCACCTAGTTTCACGGTATCTTATACGTTCAACTCTACCCTTAATATCTCAGTTACCCTGGCAACTAAGTAATGGTGTGAGCTGACTGAGTTTATTTCGCATAAACCCCACAGGACTACTGCGATGTACATCGAATATTATACATAAGTTTCGATTCACACCAAATATTAGTAATTTCTAATTACTCATATTTTACTTATGCGTAGTATATGATACACGAATAACCAAATTGCATATATATATACATATTTTAATGACTTATGAATACTTTTTTAACTCGTACAATATGTATTGACTTGATAAATGAGATTATTATTCAATAAAACCACGTCGAACTTAATCATGTAACTTTATAATCATATTTTTAAAAATAGTTTATTCGACCCATTTTTATTGCATGGTTAGTATTGGTAAATGAAGGAATATCATTGTATGGACTTAATATGATATTATACAAGATACACCATGCATATTTCAAGTGTCTATTTGTATTTATATACTGTAAATACAAAAGATTTTTCCTTTATCAAAATTGTCCGAGTCATTGAGTGACAAACATATATTGGTCTTTTTAAATATTAGACACTAATGTACAGCAATACAGCCTGACATTGGTTAACAACATTATTTGGTTCTCTTGTATACCTACTTTAGATCTAAGATCCGTGTATACTTGTTTTGTCGTTTGTTTCAAAAGCATTTTTTTTCTTTAGATGTAGATTTACGATTTTTCCATGATCTGATGTCATTTTTTATATTATGTTATCCATAGTATACCAGCTATATAGGTAATAATTTTGCCTATTTTTTCTTATTTTTAAGTCTTAAGAATCCAAATAACATTAATCCTATAATGATGTTGGCATATTTTGTACATTTTTGAGGTAATGAAAATTGGCCTATGGATATCCGAAGTATCAGTGGTAAAGTAGGTAGGTATTATTCAAAAGTACATATATACAATTATAAGATAACTCTTACGATCAGAAAAATACATTAATAGAGTTAATGATTACCATGATATCCTTCAAGACTTTATCAAAACTTTAAGTTTCTAAAAACATTATAGCATGCATTTCATATTACAACTGGATATTACAATAAAACTGTTAAGAACTAGCATAAATAAAATACTTTTAACCGACCTTGAAGACAGAAAGTTAAACTCTCAAGGGTCGTCTTATATTTTAAGTATGCACTTTAAATCCAAACATTACACTGCTTAGTCTCTGGAGATTCAAATAGATTAGTGTAAATTAGTAAAACTCTTGAGTTTATTACGTATAACACTTAATTTGTATTAAATACAAAAATAATTTATCTCAAACACCAAATGATTATTGTTATCTAAGATATTTTATATTATTTGAAATATTTATTAAGTTATAGGTAAAACCATGTGTTTAAGTATAAATTTTGGTTGAATAAGAAATTTTAAATAATTAAAAGTCATTTTTTTTAGATTATACATAATATAGAGAATTAAGAAATTAATCATTTCAAATTAAATACAACTATTGATGATTACTATTATGATTACTACTTAATTAGCTTTATAGGCCTTAATAAACTATTATAAATTATTATTATTATTATTATTATGTTATAGTTTTTAATTAATTAATTTTTATTTTAAATTTTGTTTTACATTTAATAATTGTATTATTATACAATTACATAATAAACATCTTGTGTCCATAACATATATTATGAACGTGATGCTTAAAAAATCTATAAATAACCTTGCCTAATAAAAATAGTACTTTACAAATTATAATTATTTAATTTCATAATTATTTACTGATCTTTATTCTAATTGTAGATAGTCAATTATTATCAATGTTTTAATAAGATTTTCGAGGAAATTAGAAAAAGAATAAATAGAGTTTTTCTCTTTACAAAAAATGGAGAAACTAAACTATTATAGTTAAAACATACCTCTTATTAACAGAAAAATTTCCCAATAAATTGAAGAATTATTTATTGAAATAGTTACTGATTGAAAACATTATAAAACAAAATTGTATTTTAAATGAAATACGTTTAATACTACCATTTGTTTTAAGCTGAGATAAGTGGAGCATAAAGAAACTTGTTTCCATTTTAGTTTTGTATCAGAGTGCTTCAAGTTAATAACACATCAAGACGTGTAACTCATACAATTTCATTAATAAAGCCTTGTCGTGTAATTGAAATTCAATAGACTTAATGAATGAATATGTATTGATATTTATTTCTATAGTTATTATTTTCTCTTGTTATAATTTTCTTGGAGAATAAAAAAAAAATAAAAATAAAATAAATATAATAATTTTATTTAAATTTAATTGTATTATAAAATATAAAGATGTATATTATGCTCATACTATATTAAATTATATTTATTACATTTATTACATTTATTTGAATATCAATATTATATATTACTATATAAGATATTGCCAATAAATTATATTGTAAATATATTTCACAACGTGAATTGGTAATATTGATCTCTACCCAATATACCTAATATAAATTCGTAATTAAAAGTACATTATTTTATATTGATTTTTGAATTATCTACTCAATGTATGTTAGTCAATTAAAAAACAATAATATATTTATGGTACCTTCAATATAGATAATCTGGTACCTATTTTATAATGTCTAGGCATTACATACCAATATGTCAAAAATCATTCGGAAATATACATTATACGAGCATTGTTTAGGTATTAAGTATGATACCAAACGTGAAGTAGGCAATATGATAAAAATAAACAAAATTGAGTACGATGGATAAAATGGATTTCTGAAGCAGTTATATGGTTTAAGTCGATCAGTTTACAGTATTCCAGAAAAAGCTACTACAAATGTGCAAAGTTCCAACAGATACAGAAGTGATGATACGAATAGTCGTAAAGAAACAGTCCATAGGAACTGACCAAGGATTTATAAAATGTGTTTGTTTGTCCAACCATCAAAATAAAACGTGCATTTACACATACATTTCGTGCACTTCAAAGTGTCATTTTTCTACAAAATGTTGTAATAAGTGGCTAGTAGTAGTGAATATATAAATATTAGTACTTAATAAAATAATATAGTATAATAACAATAATACAGTAATATGACTAATATGTATTTAAATATAAAAATACATCTAAATAAAATGTTGTCTATAATACGAGTACCTAATAATTTATAATATTTTTAAGAATCTTAATGTAATATAACACATAATAAATTGTGTTTTAAATTACACAAAAGAAATAAAATTGGCATTTTTCAAAATACCTGAATTATGCATATTGCCGGTAAGGCAGTAGCATTTATATATACGCATCGACTCATGTATTACATATAATATAATTTCAAGGGAAATAAAATAAAATAAAACAAAACAAATATTTTTAAATGGTAGATAATTGTAAATAAATAAATATAAAATGAATTTAACTATTTTGCGATTTCATTGAAAATTATCCAATAAAGAAAGAATTGATTTACATTTAATTCCTGACATTTTCGAATATGAAATAATATACGTGTGATACTTGGAGATATTAACTGTTATAGACGTTAGAGATAATCGATTTTAGAGTTTTATCAAATCGGGTTAAGTAAATTTAAATCAACTAAAAAAAATATTGACATAACGACATGGATGATTTTGATAACTTTTTCTCGAATTAGAGCATCTTAAATAACTTTAACACTTTTCTAATTCCTATTTATTACTTAATAACTAATAAATAGCATATATGTGTATATCTTAATAACTTTGCTTGCAGTGGTGGTTAGTCATCTGCCCAATAGTTTGGCATTTGTAATTAGGTGGATTAACTTCATTAAATCACTTAATACTAAAACACTAAATTTGGCAGCTCACTGATGACAGTAAATGTGATATTATATTTTCAGTTAAGCTGCTAACAAAAGTAACAAAACAATAATATAATGTTGTCGTGATAGTAGATAATAATTTTTGAATATTTTCTCATGTAAAACCAATGATATAATTAACAGTAATTGGATTTCAGAGACGCAACGCGTAGTTTCAAATACAAATATTCATTTTTATCATAAAATATATGATTTAATATTATTTTATAAAAGTAAATAATTAAGCTAAATAAAAGTTAAAGTGAAAAAAACTGAACTGGCAAACAGCCTCGATTTATGTATAAAGTGGAATTCGTTTAATGTGAACACGTTGAGACCAAACTACTCGTATAAACCAAAATTAGTTTAAAACCATAAACATTATTTTTAAATTTATTTTTTTATTTTTTTGAAATATAAAGAACCGTTAGGTATAGCTCAATAATACAGTTTCATCTGTATTGAATACGTTATCTGGGGAAAAATCGTTTCGAATTTTCTGTAGTCTGTCAAATGTCCAATCATCAAATAGAGACGAATAAATCATCGGATAAATCATTACTAACTTTTTCACCATGCAGACATTTAAATTTGGTATCATGTCTATTCTACCGCTGGCTAAACTAACCATCAGTAGCAATAAACTAATTGTTACCCATTTTCTGGGGTACCTCGTTGGTTTTACATTTCAACATTGGCCCAGAAAAGCGAACACCACAGTTCGTTATCAATGAAAACCATTCACTTAATTAAAGCCTCGTTAACTTTAGCATCCTTCCATTCCCATATACGTTTTTGGTTTACTGTTTATGAGTCGAAATGAAGTTTTTACATAACGCAGCTTTTTCACAGAAACAGAGCAGTTTCACCACCGTTGATTTTGGCACGCATAATTTTCAGCGATTTTACATTGTAGTGTACCTGAAGGATGCGATTTCATTTTATTCAAAATCGCCAATTTATTCTTAACAAAAATATCACTTCAAGACATAGCGTCTGATACAAGATATGAGGCATAAAAAGTATCACGTTGAAATTAATATTATAACTGAAATAATTGTTATCGAGTATATACGAGTATATTCTAACGTTATGATAAAATAAATATTGCCCACATAAACCAAACCAAATGCCCATATTATGCGGGTTTTTTTAACCTTGTTAGTATAAATTGGAGTCGAGACCAGACCGTTTTGCTCATATTACGCAGGGGTGTAACACAATCGTGCCTGTTCTATACTTTTTACGCGAAAAATGCAACACTGTTACGTTCCTAAAAATAGCACGATTGCCCTCCATGATATATGATGGTGCTGCCCTTTTAACGATTTTCTTTCTACATTTTACATACTAAGAACTGACAATAAAATTATATTGTTGGGTTGGTTAAAAATGATTCCAGATTTGGGGCTGATAAGTATAATATGTACACTATAATATTTAAAGAAATTAATTTTGTTACTACAATTTTGGTATAAAAAATTGGTCCCATTACTCTCAAATATTCTAATACAGATATTTCATTGCGTTCTAATTTTTTCCAAGTCTTCATTATAAATTTAAATTTTCCTTCTTGTTCTTCTCGAGATTTTTTTATATGCATTAATATTTTTAAATAGTGTATCGGACGAATTTTAGTATGTAAGAACGGGAAAATGGACGCAGTGTTGCTATTTTTATGACCATTTATGTGATGCGTTTTCCTCGTATAAAAAAGTAGAACAAGCAAAATCGTCTTACACCGATTATGTGGATGTCCACATTAAGTGAAATTCACTGTTTTGGAACACTGGGAGATAACAACAACACCTTGCAGATGAATGATAATAATACGCGTGAAATGTGCCGAAGAGAAACTTTATATATTTAATATTAACTCAATGTATTATCATTGAGTATATTAAAATTACAATTTATTTAATATTCATTGCATAAAACTGAAAAAGTGCCAAAAAAATATTCACCAACTAGTAAGAACGATCTAAATAAAATTATTTTTTATGCACGCACAGAAACCATCATATTCATATCATATTTACGACTATATCTAATACATACATTGATACGATCGAAATTTCCAATATTAAAATTAATTCCAGTAAATACGATCATAAATGCATTATTTTTTGAATATTAAAAGTTCTCTTATCCACAACACTGGAAAAACGATAAATTTTACTATTATTTCCTAACATAAAAAACAAGTATTGTTGGCGCCTATATCCCCGTATAGATCTGCGAGTGTATAGAGCAACCGTTAGAGACTGATCAGGTAATATTATAATGCCGGTAAAACATCGAAACAACACAATTCAATAAACTAAAATAGTGGACTATATTTTAAACATAAAAGACTAATACTAAAAATGCTCGGCCCGATAGAAACGCAACAATAAGCGATTTAATACAAAATTCGGTCCGATGCCGGCTGCAGAAATGCGACGGGACGCAAAATGACAATGTTCCGGTCCGATGCCGGTAAAAACGCAACAGAACGCGATTTGACCATATTATAAATAAGTGATCCCGGTGATCACGCAAAATGAAATAATCAAAAATCACAATTGAATGAATTGCATTTTACAATTGTGTGGAGTTCGACCGCATGCTTTTTATATCCGTTGCGTTTTATATTGGTAGTGCAAGAATTTTAGAAATTATTCGGTTACGTCAACCGCAAACCGGTTTTTCCAAGAAAACTCGTGCGATGCTATGCGCAAGGCCGTAGACAGACGATGCCCGCGAACTACCCTGAGAATATTCGAGATGTTATGGAATATTCTGCGATAGAATATTTCCAACAATATAGATAATTAAAATAAAGATAACATTTCGTAATTTTTTCACCACATGGACTATTTTAAATGCTTAAAGAATAAAAATAATAATAAATAATAAAAATAATAAATAACAATAAAAATGGAAGCCATATTTAGTAAATATATTTTATTTTGTGTACAGTGATAAACATTAACAATGTTATTGTGGTTTTAAAACACTATTCATTTTGGTGAGATATTTTACTTAAATAATAGTATTCTTTACGTATATTTGTTGCTCAATATAGTTTTTGAAGTTTTAAACGATTTTTACTATAGTAATATTATTATTCAGTAAATTATTTTTTCATTTTTTATTTATATATATTAAAAACATGTATACACATTATATATTTAATTAATAATATGTGTTATTATAAAAGCTTATCAGCTAAAAACGAAAAATATTTAAAATTTTAGTAGTTTAACGTTATTGCATAAGTACTCAAGTTTAGTATTTTAGTCTAAAAATATGTAATATGTATAAGAATCAATTTTTAGTAATTTTCTATTGATTTTTGAAAGGTATTATCAATCGTATTAATTTTTGCTAGTACAATACATTCATACATTATACATTTGTGTACATCATATACATGAATGGCTTTTAAATTAAAGTTTTTAAGCAAAGTTCATGAAACTTCTTTGCATAATATATTAGCTAAGTGTATGTTAAAATAAAAATCATAAGCTTATTCATGGTTAAAAAGTTAAGAATACATGAGATGATATCATTCTACGTTTTATTACAACGATAGTTTATTTTTATGATGGTACGTTAAAAAGTTGAAAGATTAATAAAAGATTTGGTAACCTCCTCGCATTTTGTGTTGTATTTATTTTTATCGTTCTTATACTTGTGTAAATAATGATGTGTGTACAGTATACCTTATGGTAAATTAGGTATAGCATTTTTATAAGGGAGCTTTGTTTATAACTCCGTTGCCTTTGACACATTGAGCAACGGTGGATGATATATAAATATAATAAATATATCCAATTTTTATTAAAATATCCGTTAAAAACGACAAAGGGTTTGTTCGAATGGAATATAATTTTAAAAATTGGACAATTTACTGAAACAATCCTGCAAGAGGATTATTATTTTTAATAATATTGAATTCAATTGTAATCATAATAGTCTGGATTGTAGTAAATAAATATTTAAACAATATTAGCAATAATTTAATAGAAATATTTTTGCATCCTATTTTTCTTATAGTCTCACTCAAAATAAATATTTTTAATGTTTGCAAGTACCCTAAAAATATAACAGCCAATATATGGTGAAAGTCAATACAAATTAATTGATTTCATAATTTTAATTCTACATAATTATCATCGTATCCAAACACACTAAGCTGACATTAATTAATTTTTTATAATACATGATTGAATTGAGATAAATCATTAAGATTTTTTAGGTTTAAAATTACAGCCCAAAAGAATTAGTGAATTGTATTATTGATAAAAATGTAGATGTTTCAATGTAGACTTTAAATGAAAACTCAAAGGTCTATACTAAATATGATACATCTTACTTACCACATGATATAAAAATAACTGCATTTTATATTTCAACATATTTCATACCATGCTAAAGTCCTATTTAATTTACTTAACTTTAAAGATACGAAAAATAAAACTTTTCGAAGGATCACATTTTAAATAATTGACACTTATCTCTGCGCTTACACTCAATGGTTTAAAAACATTCCTCTTTTTGAAAAGAAAATCTCATAAAGATTATAACGCCAGATTTAAAAACTATTTTTTCACGTGCATATCCTTTACATTTTTTAAGACCTCCTCTTATTTTAGTTCTATATGAGAGCGAAAACAAACTTCTCAAATTTATCCTGCAGTAAAATTACATATAGCAAACAATTTCTTTTTTTATCGCACATCATTAAGACAAGACGAGATATTATACTTTTTATGTTTGAATAAATCATAACTGAACGAATAACAGTATAATATTCTGTACGTGGATATTGTTTTTAAATAAAGTTAAAATACTGCTCATTATATTTAATACAATATTACCTAATCATTAAATTTTGAAGAAAAAAAATAAAAAAAATTTGTAAATAATGAAAATAGTAAGCTACTTAGAATAACATTAAATCTTAAAATTATTAATTTTTTTCAACTTATTATATTTTTGTTTTTCCTGGAAACAGAATGTACTCTTGTGTGTAGAATTAATGCATACCTTATAAAGTAATGAACATATTTTATCCGCATTGATTCACTAAAAATATTTTATGTGCACTTGCATAATGTAATTGTATAGTTTTTAAATACTGGAAACAATAGAATGATTGTAAAATAATCTTCTAGGATGTATCTTTTTTAAAAAAATTAATCTAACATAATTTTATAGCTTACGATAACGTCAATAAATTCAAATTTTTTAGTAAAAATACCAGTGATTAAAACAATATCAATGGAAATTTGAAATAGTTGAAAAATTTAACAATAATCCAATCAATAACAATAGTAATTGGTAAGGAATAAATATATAGGAAAAACAAAGTTTTGGACACCAAAACCTTAAATTTGACGTTTAGTTCAAATCTTAAATTTTAAATATAGGAACCTTCAAATTGGTATTGATACCAATGCAAAATAAATTGAATAAAAAATATACGTACACAGGTTAGTAGTAAAAAGCATAATTTATATAAGATTTTAGTACAACATATTTTAATATTATTGCAAATTATGACGTTTTTATTATTTAGTTATTTTCAAATTAAAAAATTAAAATTAAATAATTGTATATGTGCATGCATGTGACTTTGGATTACAAAAAACTTATATGATGCCATAGTAATATAATAACCATTAGTACTCATAAGGGACACATTAGACTTTGTGAGTGCAGTCTAAAATTGAGTAGATATGAAATATGAAATATTCAAATTTATGGGAAAGATAATTACTCAGAATAACAAATGCTGTTAATTTAAATTAGTTTCGTACATTTTTGGTAGACTTAAATGAACATTTTTAAAGACAGAATTATGTAAGTTAACTGAGCAATAAAACATTGCAAACGTACGACAGTTATTATGTTAATACATCTTAAAGTATATGTTAAGCCCGTACTTAAATATATATATATATATAAATTGAAATACCTGTGATCCAAAATATTATATAAGGTCTTTAATAAAGTTTTCTGTTATCCATTTTATATAGAAACTTACATTTCTATATCAAACTATTTAGTACAAACAAGAAAATCAGTTCCCTTTGTCCGTTTTTGATCCTAAAGGTCATCGATTTATATTAGTTATTATTCATTCTGATTAATCAATTAACTAGTTAACATTGAAAAATATTTATTTTATTTTTATTTATTTTTTTATTCGCATGGATATATATTAATTTATTCTCGAAATAAGTTCATCTCAAAAAGCCACAACATACATTTAAACATGATTCTATCAAAGTATGACACAAACTACAAAAATACAATATATTTTGTGCAGTTGGTAGTAGAATATCATATAATTCACTAATCCCGGTAAGCCACATGCCGACGTCCGGCTAGAACGGATGCATTACAATATCACTACAACAGCAATATTTCGCTTATACTGCTGAATAATTCCAGTCATAGAAATGTAAATTCATCCAAATTTATAGTTGCATATATTTATTGAATAAACGTTTTTTATATAATACGAAAAATCGATATACCTAGTACATATTACATAATTCAGGAGCAAAATGATGTTGCAATAATTTCTAATCTTGTTCGTTAAATGACTTTTTTCTAATTATTTTCAACAAAGATTATTAAAAATTGTTTTTTTCAATTATTTACACTTTATGTAATAGAATACGTAACAAAAATAAATATTAATGGTATGAATGCATCGAAATGAATGTAAAACCATTGTATGTAATAGAATATATTTTTATGTACTAAGTAGAAAATACAAAAAATTTAAATTATAAAACGGAGACACACAATAGTTAGGTTGCATAAAGGCGTACTGCACAAATACATGGGATCTCAGAAAACATATCCAAAAATAATACGAGTTTTTCTAATAAAAAATCAAGTATAAAAATAGTACGGCTTAATAAAATTATATTTATAATAATTACAAACATTCTATGAAATCATTTTTAGTGAAAATAAACATTGAAATTTATTGATCAACAAACTACACAATCTATCAATTAGTTATTTTATATAATGTTTGAACAAAATATAAAAAATGTATTACATAAAATGCCATGTTTCATATTATATTATCTTAATAGTCCAGAGTTTCCTAATTTTTTTCATCCAAAACATTTTTCCTATAAACAAATTAATATTCATTTATTTTTTTTATTTCCATGATCTGAAAATTCAATAGATATCATAACAAAATCTGAAGCCTTTCCATAGTAAAACTTGACGCGGACCCGTGCGGCAGCCGTTATTGAAACGCTTGTCGCCGACCGCGCCTTTGTTCTCTTGTCAACCACCAGACCGCGGCACGCTGCGTCGCAGAGATGGTATCCGGACATTCCCCCCCCCCCCGGCTGTTTTTGGCGTAGTAGGACATTTTCCCCCGATAAATTTTTGGATGCGGACATTTCCCCCCGTATTTTTTTGTTTTTTTATTTTTAATTATTTACCTTCGAATATAAAATTATTATCTTTAACACATATTTTTTAGCTTTTGTTCATATTTATTTTTTTTATTTTTGTAAAAACTGTACGTTAACTAAAAAGCCTTTAATCTTAATTTCAATAAAGAAATAATGAATAATATTTAAAACAAGTTAAGTAAAAATATAATTTTATAATAATGAATAATATAAATATATAATATAGTACAATATAACTGGCCAAAAAATCCGACAAAAATAAAAAATGATTATGTAAACAAAATATAATGAATAACTAATAGGTATAATTGGCTACAAATGTCAACATAAAAATGATAGTTTGTAAAAAATTCCTTATTTCTGATTCATTTGTTATTTCTAAACACATATTTTTTAGTCTTTTTTCATATTTATTCTTTTTTTTTTTTTTGTAAAAACTGTACCCGTTTAAATATTTAATAATTTAATATTTGCTAGTGAATTTGATCTCTGAAGTGCTTCAATGAACACTTATTCCAAATAATTCCAAATATTTGGATGCTGAGTTCTTATCAAACTTTTAAATTTATTATTGAAACCTTCACTTAAATTATTTGTTCTACCTGTGTTTTTCTTTATAGCATTATGTACATTCCATAAATAAGGTGGAAATATCGGTGAAAACTGCCATAATGACAAACCATTTGATTTTGTAGTAGTTTTCTTGTATGTGTAAGTATGTGTTAAAGATAATAATTTTATATTCAAAGCTAAATAATTAAAAATAAAAAAAACCAAAAAAATACAGGGGGAAAATGTCCGCATCCAAAAATGTATCGTGGAGAAATATCCTACTTCGCCGAAAACAATCGTTGGGGGGGGGGGAAATGTCCACCATTCCACAGCAATAACCCGTACCTCCATCCATCACTGGGAGGGGGTCGCGGGCATCGACTGTGACGTCCGCTCGGTGGAACTTTTGAACCGGTCCGAGAGTCCGTTTGGGTCCGTGTTCGGGGACGTTCCACGGCCAGCGCCGTCAACTCCCCGATCCCACCGGCAGCGCGCACCACCCTGTGGTCGCGCAATCATTGTTTTTTTGTTATAACGACCCGAGTCGTTCGTTGGTTTTTATATTTTTTTATTTGTGAGTCCGTGTTGATCCGTGTTCGGGAATGTTCCACGACCAGTGCCGTCAACTCCCCGAACCCGACGGAAACCACGCGACAACTCGCACCACCCCGGGGTCGCGCCACCATTGTTTTATTGTGTTTTAACCACCAGAGTCGTTCATTTGTTTTTATTATGGCTACTCTGGGTCATTTGTACCATCGGTTCGTACAACGAATGAACTTATTAAAAGAGAACCGCAGTGTTTCTATTCTTCCGCTTGTTAAGCGTTACCTAGTGTCCTAGTAATCTTAATACAGTGAAGTGTTGTGTACGCGCCGGACTACCAGTGATACCCGCCGTACCACAGCAAACTAATGTAGTATTAACGCCAGTAGGTCTCGAATTAAATGTGTTATATTATCAAATATAAACAGTTTACTAGAAATTATTTTGACCATAATCTATTAGGTCGAAACCAAGGTGGATATGTAACTAGGTTGGTTAATACTTTTAATTGTTCACTGGAATGCTTGCTCCTATATATTTTGACAACAGCAGTAATTTATCTCCGGTACCTATATAATAACGTTAAGTCGTTTTGGCCATTGAACGAATATAAAAGGTTTTTTAACAAAATGTATATGTTAATGACAAAACCACGAATATTGTTCCTACTTGTTGACTATTATTATGCGGCTAATATGTGGTCATATGAATAGTGACCACGTAGTAAACTTGTTGATAACAACTAGATCAATTTTTATCAGATAATATTTTACTATACAAATGGATATATTAATTAGGTGAGTATTATCGTTGACTATTTACTGTATGAGTCGATGACGTGACAGTTTATTTATGTATTAAAAAGTTATAACAAATACCACGATATAGATAAAATATTAATGATCATGTTTTATTTTTATTTACCCATTTTTTTTTTGGTGCCCCGGAAAGTACAGGTAGCACTTAAGCTACTCCTAATACTGCCCTAGTATTTCTATTTAACAATCTATTTAATTTCCTTAGTAATATTTTACACTTTTACCTAGGCACTTATAATAGTTTTATACCTATTTTGTTATATAAGCAATAAAAGTGAATTTTCAAGTTTATTATTATTATTATTATTATAAAATCATATATAATATAAGTACATGTATTATGAAGAAATTATTTACTATAAGAAAAAATTATAGTGTCAGTACTTTTATGTATTTGAAGCAAATTTTTTCGGTTAGCTCCTCTTCCTTTTTTAATTCTTAGATCCACTCCTTGCTAAAAATGTTAACAAGAACGGATGAGTGGTTAACCTCTATCTATCTTCTGAATCTGTTCGGTGCTCTATTATTGTATTTATATCAGTGTAAAGTTTTAAAAATGACAAACGCATCGGTTGACGTACTCGTATATTAATGTAATATTAATATACATACTATGCATTCGTCGTATAGATATTCCTATATATGTACCAATGACCCTATTATATAATAACATAATATAATGATATACTTACAATATACATTTATGCTCAATATTTATTATCTGAAATACAATATTAATCTACTAGGTCTGTACCTTGAACGTACACCATTATTATGTACTGACGAATGTAACTTATTTTAAGAACAAAATGCTTTGGGATTACTACACAACTCTGAGTAAAATCATATAAATAAAGTAAAGAAGACTGGACGAGAAGAATTTTCGATGAAAAATTGCGATGAAGAAACAAATGGATATTCGTTACAGCGAAACGGTTTTGATTGGATTTCGTTTTTAAATAATTCTGATCAGGGAATACATTTTTTACATATTTCCAATATATGTCGATCACTCAAACCACATCAAGCATTGCAATAATGGACTGTTAATATTCCCAAGACTGAATAAGTACTACACCCCTAGCAGTATATTTTTATTTTTTTAATGATTTATTACTATGGCTAGAAAACTAACTTAATTATTTGGCCATCAAGTGGCATACATCATAGCAGTTTTTATCTTAGTTTGCAGTGACAATGGTAAATAGTTGAAAATTGCAACTTGCAGTAAGTACATCAAATTAGAGTTAGTTGTGATCAGTACGTCAGAGTAATTTGCATCATTTTATTTTGTAATAACGATAAATAAAAATAAATAACTATAATAAATAAATAAATAAATAATAAATAATAATAAATCGAAATACTAGAATAAGCACACCACATCCACTTCAATAGTATGAGGTACAATTTTTTTTTGTTTTACTTTTATGAAAATGAATACAATATTTTAAACTATAATCGAGAATATATTTTGTACAATAATGTGTTCATTCATATTAAGCATTTATTATATATTTAAGCGGATAATAGGATTAACAGTGGCGGCTCGTGCCTATGTGCGATGGTGCGATCGCACCCCGTACTGAAATGAGTGTTTGAAATAATATAATAGTATAATACCTATAATATAATTGATTTGATATTTAATTTTATCAGAATTTATTATTTCATATACATCAAAGTATCATATATATCATATATAAATATGTGTGTGTATAGTTACAACGCGGCTGTCGATATTTCGTGATGTGTGCAGTGTGCTATGTTGTGAATCGCACATATAAAAATAGGTTTTTATAGAAAATAAAACATCATATTATCGGCGGCGTCACGACGCGTCGGCAGCAACCGTATATGCTATGATGTGCGATGATTTCTGTCGTACAATTAGGTCATGTATATCTTACCTAAATATACGGGTTTTATTATTATGATTATATTGATATGAGCCGCGTCGGGACTATTATTATTATAGTGCGAAAATTTTCGTAGCACATTTTCGGTGGCGAATGTGCGCGGTTGTTGTATAATATACAGCTAGACGAGTATTATAAGTTCAATTTGTGGACTGCAATGACGGGGGCTGCGGCAGGCCCGTCGCAAGAAATTTTCCGCCCTTCGGCTAACGTAATGCCGCCCCTTTCAATCAAAAGCTAAATATATTACAGTATACAATTTTATCAGATTATTAATATAATTATTAACATTTTACAAATTTAATTTTAAATTATTGTTGTATTTAATAAATTTCAAAAAGTTAATACAAT